>JARQTI010000568.1:1056407-1096323 GCA_030142655.1 Trachelus tabidus | reverse complement strand
AGGGCATAAGTGTCTCGGAAAGTTTCTACTTCTGCCTGGCTGCCTACCTAGTTCCTTCCTTCGTTCCGTTTCGCGGAGTTTCTTTCGTCTTCCGAAAGTTGAGCATTTACTTCCACGACACTCGTACAGCGACTGTTCGCCATTATGATTAAACGATTATGCGAGAAAGAAGGGTGGCCAAGCGCCGGATGTGATGGTAAACTTTGAAAATGCCACAGACGATTATCCCAGAGTATCGAGAGTATATTACGAAGCTACTCCGCAGACCCGGGCGTACTATGAGAGAGCTTCGCTAATAGTCGCCGCTAGAGTGTGCTGGAGTCGTATTCTCTCACTTTCCCGACTAATCGGAAAGTAAACAGCCCCTGGAGTAGACGGGTAGTTAAGCGTAGCCGACGTAAACATGGACTAACCTATGCTAAGTAGACGTTAAGGCGGAAGCATCTTAATGCCTATCTCGTTAAGTATATGAATTATACCGTAGGGCTACTTGATTTCCATATAGGAACTTCCGGAATGTAAATGAGACCAGGATGTGTCCAAAGCGTGTCGACCTACGTAACCATCCATCTTGAAGAGACCATGGGCATTTCTCCATATTCAACAGCGTATATACCTACTGCGCAATGGTGGATTTCGGTATCTCCGATTTGATCGTGTGCCCTTTTCTTCCTCTTCTTTCAAAATCCCCTCGTGGCTTCTTGGTCTTCCGTTATCGTGGGGCATTTTTTTTCATCGTGCGGCAAATCTTATCTTGGCCCCCCAGTCCCGTACTCGCTATAAATCTCGGTCCGAGATACTTGCTTTGGCGTTACGTATGCGGCACGAGTCAAGCTGGGTAGAAGAGCGTCGTTCGTTCCGAGGTTTGCGCCGAAGCTCAAGTTCAACCACGATAGCTTCCTACCTAGTCCGTCTAACCTGTGTTGTGCCCGGAGGCTTCCTGGTATGTGGTGGACAAACACGTCATGTAGGTATGCGAGAGAACCCACTTTAGTGGTACACTTGGGATAATAATCGCCCCACTGGCAAACACCGGTGGACCGCATGACAATGACTTTGTGCCCTGCAAACAATCCTGACTAAACCTACGTGTCGGATGAGGTTATGTTGTGTTAAAGTAATGTGAGATTCTGTAAATCCAAGCAACCTTCTAGGTGACGCAAGCTCGGTCATTCACAAGGAAAAGGTCCTCTCTCTTGCGGTGGATTTGCAATCGATGCAAGAGCTAATCTGTTCTTGCTAGTTTATTCGATATTTTATCAGGGTGTCCTAGGACGGTGGTGACTTTCATGAACTATGCAAGTATCATGTAGAGTGGTGCATTAAGAGTCAAGTCAAGGCCGGAGATAGCATTAACTTATATACCAGGACACCGCTGAAGAGGTATTAACCTAGACGCGGGTACGAATGCAGAAAAGGTTCAACGTAATTTGAGGAAAGAGGAAGAGAAAAAGAGAGGGAAAATACGAATCCCCGTACTCAAGAGTAAACTTATTACTGGGACAAGACACGCCACGTAGTGGCTCGAATTAACAACGGTGTACTTGAAGGGGTAGATGATGTCCCTTCTCCAGGATGAAATAACCACTAGGGGATAGTCAAGGTGGCATTGTGGTGTTTGTTAAGTAAGAATATGTAAGACTAGGGATAACATTATAATCCCATGGTAAATGTACAGAAATAACGGGACACCATAATGGCGTCGAATCTTCGCTCGCCTGCACTAAAATCTCTATAGGTTAATAATTGCTGTAATAAACTGTATACATCGTCCCAGATAATCTACCTTAAGTCGTTGCAAGCTGTGAAAACAAACTGACGCGCTTTTAGTGTGCTACGCCTTTAGAAGAATAATATTGTCGCTACTTGAAAATGAAATAATAATGGGCCGTCTTTCCTTTGGGATGGAAGATGATGCACTCGTGTCCGTAAAAATGCTGCGCCACATGGCAATACCCTGGCCTCTGTATCTATATAGCTAGGGATATAAACGAGACAAATGGAAGCTGGGTGCAAGCAGGTCCCCTGATATCAAAATCACAGACCAGGACCAAGTCAGACCCTAGGGGAGAATTCACTCTCTGGCAAAGGGTGCCATCATTGCCGCTCCAATCGCAAGATGTGGGTCAGGATTCTATTCCTCTCTTTCCTTCCAGGGGACGAAGGAAGAGAATGCCAGGAAAGCTCTGCCGACTAATCCGATAGGAATCGGATCGACGCATCGGGCAGGGAAAATGTCCTCGTGGCGTGCCCATCTACAGGTGGCCAATTAATTTGCAAGGCGCACTTTGCGTGACGTCGATTGATGTTCCGTACGCGAAAAGCCACCTTTGGATCTGCTGTATGGGCAATCATGTCATGGCCGTTCTATTATAATTCTCTCTATGAATGTATCTGAGCTATCGTTTGACGTATTAATAATCTCAACGAGGTCTCACGGTATTGCAAAGGGCTTTGTACCAGGAAGACAGACGTAGATAAATCTCATGACGAAGAGCTCAACTTCGAGAGAGAAGGGTCTTTTGACTTGGGTGGCTGTTGCCCGAAAATCATGATACAATAGGACCTGGGTTACCAACACGTGACAACAATGAAGTCGAATTTCAACCGAGCTGCAAATTCCATTATTATGATTAACCCACTTCTCCATCCGAGTGATTCATTATTTAATCCCTTAGTCTCTGGTCGGTAAGCTCACGGAGGACTTTTTTCTTTTCTCTTTTCCTTTTTTTCGGAATAACGTGACGGAGTTGGGCAATCATGTCGGGGATGGGACTCGCTGAAATTGCGTCTCCGAAGTCCGACAAGACAATTCCCCAGAATACTTGAAGAGAGTATAGGAAGAAGGTTGAGAGAGTCGAAGAGAGGGGTACGTAGCAAGGGTATACACAGGGACGTGGAGCGGCGAAGTGAAGAGAGGTGTACAAGGACGAGGCTCCAGGGTGAGGATGAGGATGAGAGCAAAGCTGAGAGGAGACACCGGGATGCGTCTGTGAAATTCAACCAAGCTGTTCCGCTGGTAATAATGGACGAGAGGCAAGCGTTGAAATGCAAATTAGAGAGCGGGTCGCGGACAGCTTGATACATGTGCGGGATTGTGGTTTCGCGCGACGCACACGCCACCTATATTCGTGGAATAGGAATAAAGGAGTTTGTTTGGAGTTTTGCAGCGCCGTTCCGCGGGCGTTCACGAAACTAACGGCTTCTAGTCGCAGGTTAAAACGAGACGCGTGTTGCACGGTTGTGTCCCATAGCTTGAAGTACATGATATACGAGTACTACCTACGCATACTAAATTTTCATAATTGCCTCTCCATGGTCGATTGAATTCTACGGATTGATCAATAATATTCAATTTTTTTATTTCCTATTAAATTAGAGACAAGCCGGATCTGTCTAAAATGTAAATCCTTTGTTAGAGCCCAACACGTCCTTCTAGAAATGGACCAAAGTACCCTGTTGAAGTACCAAGAGCGATGCTGCCTAAATTCGCCTGCTGATGACTGACAGCCAACTCGACGTTCAATTACCGCAAACGAGCCAGTCTGCCAGTCAGGACGCAGAATGGCTCATGACTAGGCGAATTGCCACTACGCGATGTACGCGTGCCTGTATCGATTTGGATTTTGCGTAGGATTTACATTATGTTATGATCTTAAAGATATTATCCAACAAAGCATATCAATATAGTATAAGGTTGTAGCTCGAGACTTACGCACGAGAACGAGTAAGTATAAAATGGAAGTCAAAGCCGAAGGACTGACGGGAATGGAAAACATGGCGGCGATGAGGACTGCAAATTGTGCCGCTCTGTGGCGAAGTAATGCGGTGAAGCAATCTGTGAAATAGAAAATATCACCGGGGCGACTCCGGCTTCCTTCTCGCTGGATTTATTGTTATGGTAACGCAACGTGGAAGCCGCTTGGCATTAGAGTTCCGGGTCGAGTTCCCGATTTCCGAATCAGATAGTGAATTCTTTCCGGACTCTGCTAGATTTATGGCTCTGTCTCTTCTCTTTTTCTCTATTTCGCTTTTCTCTCTTTAACTGTCCTAACCCTACTCTCACTCACTCTCTCTCTCTCTCTCACTCAGTTTACCCATTCGTGCCAATGCGGTCGCACTACTCCCTCGAATTACTTTCGTACCGTGATATTAATCGTTTGCAAAGACTCTACCAGCAACCAGACTATATATAGGAATGCTTGTCGAGTAGATGATAACACATAGCACCAGTACTCATTAATCGTAATACTATCGATTTCTGATTAAATCAGAACGTCAGAAGACAGTAGCAATAAGGGATGATCCTCTAGGATTTTCATCGTTTTCACACAGAATAACAGAGTCTCTAATTCGGTTCTTCATTTTTTTCAATTAGCCCACGCCGACCTTGTTTCTTTCTTTTTTTTCATCCCTTCACCCTCGAGCCATCTCGCCCCATTCACTTCTCACTGATCTCGTACCTCGAGGCCCAACGTTCATTAACCGTCTTCCCGTTAAAAATTTTTCACAGAATTTCCGACCACCATTTCATCATCTTTGCATTTACCTTTCTCCCAGTGTTCATCCATTTTCCTCCCTTTGTTTTTTTACCCTCCATCTTCGTCCCACGTATCTCATTCATTTTTCCCACAGCTCGATACCACCTTCGATAGCCTAATTCCTATTTGTATAAGTTTTCATTTTCTTTTTTCATAGCTAATTCGATATTTACCAATTTTCAAATTTTCTCTCACTCCACCTTATCGTCACCAACTGCTTTCATCTCGTAATAAACGCCAATACTTGGGACGAGAAATGTAAACGCGAAACTCGTTGCCGCCCGGGCGAATTTCCACGCTGTGACGTTTGCACAGGCCTGAAATTGTTAACGCGATGCAGTATTTTCCCAACGGTGATTATTCGATTGCGTGCGCTACTTGAGCTACCGTTACTATTTCTATTACTATAGTATAGTAGGTGCTGTACTATAGTATTAGTACTGTCACTCCTACTAATCATATTACCGGTACCGTCAATGTTGGTTCAACTGTTACTACTCCGGTAATACTATACTATATGCACTAAAAATAATACAATTATTTCGATACAAGTTTCTACCCGGAAACAAGCAGCGATAAGATACGTAAATGCTGCTTCGAAACGGAAGTCCACGTTACGCCAATGCGCGCACTTGTATCGCGCTTAGAAAATGCTACTTACCTCCACAGGAAAAACTTCACGCAGACCAAATCGAAACTGTTGCATTTGACACTTGCCACGTGGTGCAAGGATAAAAATTATATGGGCGTTTGACAATGATACGATTTCATTTATAATGCAAAAAATTTCAATATTCCTCTATCAAAATCATACTAAATTATGTACTCGCTACTCAAGAGTGGGGGAATCGATATACAGGAATGATAAGCGTACGGTGTTATAGTATCATACTATTATATTATAACACTATAAAAATTGTATTGCAGTAGTAAGATTTCATGTAAGTATTTAAAAAAATCAATTATTAGAATACTATAATTTTATTAGTCAGTTCATCAGGAATCAAATGATAACGAATTAGTATTAATATTTTTTAATTGCATCACGTCCTACGTCAGTATTATATCAGTAACTTGAATATGTTTAGTTACGTATATATATATTTAGTTGTCAGACTGAAAAGCTGCACGACATAAGAATTATAACGTGAGTCAAGTCTTCGTGACACAAAGTTTGTACACGAGAGTTGAACGTTGTTGCGCAACGGTTGTTTACTTGTTGTTGAACCAGCGTAAGAAAAGTTTCTTCGTAGCGTCGTGACGGTGCACCTGGATAATTTCTCTTCCATTTCCTTTCTGTAAGTCTCAAGAAAGTCTCAGTGCAATCTTATTAACTCTAGAGACCTATACCCAGCCTGAGAACCCTACATTCCATACAGCATGTTCCGTCTGTGCTCTTTGGTAACGATTCTAACCACTTTGACGAAGAGTTAATAAAAGTCCAAAGTCAGCGATAGCAAGTGAACGACCGTTAGGAATATTAGGAAGATGAAAAAGAGAAAGAGCCACAGAGAACGTTACAAGAGATAGAAGGAGAAGAAAAAAGGCATAACTCGATCGTTCGGCCATTTAATGCATTTCTATGTAAGAGGCAAGCAAGCGTGTAGAAACCGAACCAGACAGCACTGGGAATTTCTGGCTGAGAAAAATCGTGAAGGAAGGATAAAAGTGCTATAGAAAACACAAGGAATGCGTATAGATATATCGACGATCACGTCAAGCTGTTTCACCGTTACGCTTCCGGCACGATCTCGCGGGCTTGATTCCATCCCTTCCCGCGATTCCGGTTGACGTAAAAAGCTATTAAGGTTTGCCCAGTCTCGGTCGACCATGAAGAAAAGGAACGTCCGTCGCGAAGTACTCGTACGAAAGACTTGTGTCTCGTGGGTTAATGCGAAATTAAATGGAGCATAAGACACATAGCCCTGGATTTAAAGACTAGGCCCACAAATAAGTGCACGAGGTAGGAACTATTCGTTATAAGCAGACACACGAATTTCAAAAGGATTTCAAGGTCGTGTAGGTCAAGGCGATAAAAAGCTTCACGGGTATGAAAATTTAAATCTAAGTAATTCAAACATTGCCCAAAGTATCCGGAATTGCGACGTACTTCCCAATGATTGTACAATCCTAACCCTTAGCCAGGCTGTTGATGAGAGTAAAAAGCGATAAAGGGTTCGAGCAATGTGTATATGTCAGTCAGGAGTAAAACGGCTGTCTATGGTATTACCACCTGCTAAAAAGCATCCCAACGTATTCTGTATACGTATATACATATAAACAAGGAATAGGTGGCCTAGCTATAACTTGTACAGCACAACGTATCCCCAGATTTAAATGTAAGTACACGGGATATGACCATTTGTTACGCCCGACATATTTCACGACACATTAACATATTATGTTGTTGTGCGGGACAAAAAGCAAGTTTGCTCGTCAGCTTTATCAGACGTTAAGCCGCCCCTCTTTGTGTGTCAACTTAATGCCACTTCAGCCGTGCACGACCCTCGGTATGGCTTGGCTCCTTCTGCTGTCATGCTTTTCTTCGTTGCTCCTGTATACCCTTCGTATCGTATCAACCCCTCTGACTCATACTTACCGGCATCTTCAGCATCGTATTCTCTTCTTCTCCCAGCGTCCTGTTCATTGCCTCCTACTCTTCCTTTCTATTTACCAGCACTTCCCCTTCCATCTTTCCTACTCCCACTCATTCTCTCTCTCTCTCTTATTCCACCTCGTGCCGTCCTTGCTTGCGCAACCGGCAAACCGCCATCCCCTGCTTATCCCAACTACTCTCTCGCTATGACGCTACTCCCATTTCGGCCACTGTATTAGTTGCAGTTTCATATTAGCCGAATAAACATGACGCTTCGTCTGGCTTCTGGAACTTGAAAGCGAGTAACACGTAAACAGTATTACTAGATTTGGACAAGTGTGCCTTGCTAGATTATGTATACCTACCGACATCCAGAGATACGTTATTCTCGGACTAATTTCATTTGCTCCAATCTTGGACAACGAGTTCAACTTGTTGTTACTTATTGTTTTATATATTACAGTATATTTATATATTATATAATACACGTGGTAGATCAATTGAAAGTGGGTATTAGATTAAAAAATGAATTTTTCGTGCACTTTGATTCGAGTCGTGAGTCGAATGAATAATTGGAAAAATAGTTATTTTCAGGAAAACTGGGGAATATCGGGAAGAAAGATATAGGGACTTTATTTAATATTAATTGGTCGAATTATTATTTAGTATGTATACAGTAGTAGCACATATGTTTATAAGTATGTGAACTAAGGCAATTATTGGAATCCGTCGTATCAGTCATATTCTCACTGGTCTGTTGTTGCATGGGAAAGGAAATTTTGCAGTTGAGCTACTCTTTTGAAGATGGCCTCCTGCAAATGCTTGCCTTATTCGCTGGATACGAGTTAAAAGGACGAGATATATTCGTATGTCTTTCCTCTTTGTAATTTAACAAAGGCCTCGATTAGTGGCTTTCATTGTTACCGCTCGAAAAAGGGTTTGTCGTGCTCGAGGTTTATAAACTTCTTGGAGAAGTCTTAATAGGATATTTCACGAAGGGCGTATGAGGGCGTTTGCTGCGCTATCGTTGTGCGCGCTATGATAGAGATACGGTGACACAGCGGGAGCTGAAATATGCTGGAAACAAGGGCTTCATAACAATGAGAAAGCGCGCATAAACTTGGAAAGTTTTATTGCGAGATGAAATTGATTTCAAACCAGAAGACTGAACGTACGCCTTATATATACATATACATATATATAGGTATAAATATATCGAGAGGTGGTTTCCAGGACCTTTTTTCTGGTGTATTGGCAGTTATGAGGACACTTGGTGCTTTTCAAGCTGGACCTGGCAAAAATTCTATAGACAACCTATACTTCCAGAGCCACTTGGCGGCCCTTACACCGAATTTTTCAAAAAATTTTGGTGCTAGACACTCGGAGTTGTGATGGGCTAAGAAATGGCTTCGTTAGGTTAGATCAGGTTAGAACTTCAATGCCACGTGTCCCAAGGTATTTAAATTTTTTAGAAAAAAATACATCAGCTTGCCGTTGTGAGTGCCGCGTGTCCTGGAAACTGCCCTCTGACATATTTATATATGTATATAAGAAATCGTAAAACGTTATATTGTTTCCCGAGAGCCTCTACAATCATTTCGGATCATCGAGTGGCACATTAAGACGCTTGATTTATCGATAGTTAAGTTCGATTTTGTATCGATTATTTTTATTCGATTTTACAGAGTATACGGAGTGTGGTCAAAGGTGGTTTTGGAATTTTGAATCAATTTTTATACATATCACATGGATGAATCTCGTGATTTCTCTTGATCAAGTGATCAGAGATTAGTGATCTTGGCAATTTGATTTTCTAAAGTCAATTCATTTTTCTTGATCATCTTGTGGAAGGTATTTAAAATCGTATAACGCTGTACGAATTTATATATATAATTAATATAAATAAATTAACTGCAATTATAAATAAAAAGTACGATTAATTGTACAAGGTTCGTCAATTATTCCTTTAGACAGTTGCTGCATCGTTTTAACTGATGGAAATTTAATCTTTCGTCCGATTAATTTCCCTTCTTTTGCTCTTTTGCTCCAAGCATGAGAGATAGTCGTTCTCGACTCGTCCATAAGTTTCGTCATTTGTCTTGCGAAGCTGCACATACTCGTTTGTCTATGATGTAGCACATACCGGTAACACGTGCCATACAGACATACATTCCCTTCCGCTTGATGAAATCGTACTATCATAAAAAAAAAGTTACGAAAGCTCAGACAATCTACTCTTACCTGACTCTGTTATTTTGAAACTTTCATTAAGTTCTAGTTCAAGTATAGACTGCACGAATCATTAAGTACAGAGAAGATTAACGAAACTTAACCCAATTGCCCATGGCTGCCATTGAATTAGAAGGAATCTTTACGTTATAAATACATTATATCTGTGAAGATATATCGTTTTGCGAGTGTCTGACTACTCGGACATCCTACCTACTGAATAGATGTATGTTATATCCTTAAAAAAAAGTATTAAATAAGAATAAAAATTTATGCAGTGTCTATACACGATTCTTAATTAATTGATAAGATAAAGATTACAACACTTAAAAATTCTTCATAGAATAGCTCATTTAACTACAGAGTCATCGGAGAATCCCAGGGTGATCCTTCAGGATCGGCTTTGAAAGTTTGATCGGTAAAATCATGAAAGAAGGTCCTTGGGGAGGCGGATGTTTTAGCAGAGTCAAGGCCCCGAGCGTCGCGACGCGAGTCGACTCGACGACTCTAATGGGGGAGGGGGGGGGGACGTTCGATTAAATTGGCTGCCTTTAGAATTCCGCCAACGAAGAACCGAGCCTGAGGATTTGAAATAACTGCGTATATAAAGGAGACACCGATGGCAGATTCTCCCTCCTTGTCACTCCAGTTAGGTCGTCCTACTACAGTTCCCATCAGCAGCCCCCGCATAAAGGCTTTGTTATTGAATAACCAGATCGATTCTCTGCGGATGCTAAACCGTAATCGTTACTTTTGACTCACGTTTATCAATCTCTAAGAGACGCTGTTACATGGGGTTACACGTTCCCCCATTAGCGTTGGGAGTACACTCGCTCGATCTGCCATCTAGACTTTTGCCGTACACTGGCCTGGTGTAACTAGAATTTGCAAATTCGTGGCGAAATTGTTATTCGTCGCACGGAGCCGAGTCTCCCTCTTTCGCCATCAACCCTTTCCCGATTGCAAATCAGCACTGGAAAGTTGCGGATTTCCTATGTATTATAGAAATTGCAGCGGACTCCGTTCGGTCGGGTACGCGGAATTTAAATTTCCAATTTAATTCTTCGAAAGTATATGAGACCTTTCGAGAAAATACAAATTGAATGTACGAATCCTTCTGGATTCGATTTCGCAATTTTATTTTACTCTTTGTTTCAAACGGTTTTATATGCGTGGTCGTACACACGCATGATCCTCGGCTTTCGAATAGTAGGTATGTACAGAGAGATATTGTTAAACATGTAAAAATAAATTATGTATGTATATTTATATAGTGTACATAATAATATATTTTGAATAAAATTAATTATGGATATTAAATCTATCGATAGTTTCGTACTGTGCATGTGCATCCACGGTACGAAACTAGCAACTACAGTGCTGTAGTGGCTATAATCGTTTACGACTTCCTCAAGAGACAGACGAAGGGTGAGAGGAGGGAGAGAGCGAGTGAGAGTCCGAGTGAAATTTGAGCAAGGCCCGATTGAATCTCAGGGCAATAGCCAAGTATACGGCGTCGGGACGCTAGACGTCGAGGCGCGCAACGTTCCTTTTAGTGCGAGAATATTAGGGATCCTAGGGGGTGATCCGAACGTTTAAAGTAGCTATACGACCCGAAAAGCTTAACTGGCGAGTTACATGGGAGAATGACTCGGAGGACTTTCGCAAGTTAACCGTTATACCTTGAGATCTTGGAGGAGACTTGCGGGTAAGAGGCTATTAGCAAAAGAGTAAGAAGACAGAGGATAAGGGTGGACGAAAGTCGAAAGGCTATGACCTAAAGTGGAAAGTGCAAGCGACAATGGGGGTGGATCGTGTGCTCCCCGATACTTTTTAACTTGTATAATATCGTTACGGCTTAATGGCCACTCCGGCCTTACTTACTCGTGCTGCCATCTTTATTCACTTGGACAGATTCCTTGTGGCTTGAAGCTTACAGTGAATGTCCTATGTGAAATTATTTTCAAATTTCCCCTAATTCCCTAGCGAAATTCGTTTCTATGATTTACGATAAGTACTCGATAACTCTTACTGGAAAAAAAAGGAAAACCAAAGGTCACCGATCCTTTGGAATATATTGAACTCAAGAAAGCCCCATTAAGAGTGCCAGGAAGTATAGCCGTCCCAAACTGAAATAGAGTCTTGACCCAAGTAAGAGACAAAGTGCGATTGGAACCAAAGAAGGACTTAAGCTTCGATCCCTTTCCTTTACTAATTTCTTTAATGTACCTACCCCCTCGTTCCACCGCATCGTAAGCGTCCCGACGTTACTAAAGTTGGGCGTCCAGCAATCGGCGTAAAGGATCGAACTTCGACCCGGATGGGCAGCAGTTCAAGTACCTACTTTTCGAAATCGCAGTAAGATAGGAAGAACTAGAGAAAGATAGTGGCAAGAGAACGTAGAGTAAAGGAGACTGAGATGGAAAATGAGACTAGACGAACATCGAAATAAAGAAGAAGCACAGGAGGAACAAAGAGAAAAATAGAGTGACCCAAACTAAAGTGGAACGACTAATCGGTACTTTAACCCAAAAAATAAGAAAACCGCGTCCAAGAAACTTGTCTTTTAGAATGTACGAAATTTTCTCCGTCTCTCTGTATTGTCTTGCTATGTCTTTGTCTTTGTTTGTTCGCATGTCTGTTGGCGTGACAAACAACTCCCGAGACGCTCTCTTGGGGAATATAGTTGCTGCAGACTAGAGACTATGAGGTTCCGTGTATTAACGTAAATTCGGGAAGCAATCCTCTCTATTTGGTAGTTCTCATCCGTACAAGGAAATTCGTAATCCGGTTCTCGGATAGGCAATATCGTACCCACTTTGCTTATACGCAACGGTTACGCTATCGATACTGGATACGTGCTGGTCTTATCTGATCTTATCTGAAAATTTGCTTATTGGTTATTAGAAGGTGGCAATGGGATTTAATTAAGAGATATAGACAGTTCGAGGGACAAAGAAAATAATAGCCACGTGACTTTCCAGGGCACTATATACGATTCCCAAAGAAAATCCAGGACTCGTACTTGGGATGTCTCGACTTCGTTCGTTCTTTTAAGTCGCCTAATCGCGTTAGCTTTAATGGCCGAACCGCTCCTGTTTTATTCAGTTACCACAGGCCGGCAGAGATCCTTTGGATTAAGGGATACGAATGCATAGGATCTGTAGCGTGGCCGCAGATCATATTTTTATCCCCAATTTTATCCAGTGTGTGAATAATTCTGCCTGACATTTTTTTCACTGACTGATAAGAGAAAAAATGAACTTCTCACATTTTTTCACAGTCATATTGAACGGACGGTTTCAGAAAATGAACGGAAATTTCAGATTGTAAAAGACGGCAATCTTTAGAATGGAATAATTTGAAAATTCTGGTTAATTCAGGACACTGTTGACTCTTATGTTTTATCGTATACTGGCATATACGATTTGTTATCGTATCTGATATTCTATATAAGCTACAGATAAATAAATAGCGTTTTCGGATGTTACAAATTTCGATTTTATCGTCTCAATTATTCTTAATAATCTGAACACGCCAAATCCACCTGGTATGGTACCACCTACCTATAAACCTACTAATACCTATACCTAGGATAAAACCACCTAATATGGTTTATTAACGTAACAAACTCGAGTAAAATATTTTTTAAAAACATTCTTTTTTTCAAATTCAGACAACTAAGTACTGAACGAATGATCGTTAATTATACGATCGAACTATATGTCTGATGTAATTTCGTGAAAACGAGCCATAAAGTTTTCCGATTACAATGGAATCGTATATTAGCCACTGTAACTGTTGCTGCTTGGACGTCAGACGTCAGTAGATATTACCTTCACCCAGTCAGACTTGATATACCATGCAACTAAGCCAGACTGGCCAACTCTAAAGATACAAAATCTGTGATGCATTATTTATGTAATTTGAATGCAACTAATGCTGTCTATTTACTATGAATTCTTGTGCATTCCCAAGAAATTCCACTCCACTGCCATAACAGTTGGCTCCGGATAATACCTGCGTCATTCAGTGGTGACTTCGTTAGTTTAATTTTCTCGCGGTTGGCAGGCCGTAATACCGTTTCGCCTACCTAAAACTACGAAAGCAATTAAAGTGTCACTAGCCACTGTTACGGGAGCGTAGCACGTATAAACCCATTAAGTAAATAGTATGCGTCGCTGCTAAGATTACATTGAATCTGTGATATTAGAGCAAAAACAAGCACGACGTCGTTCCAGCTCGATTCACCATGACACAACGGAGCGTCAGTCGAAACGTGCGGTGCGCGTCAATACGTAAAATTTGAAACCGCAGCGAATCAATATCACAGCCGAAAGCGTATTTGCGTGATTTTCAATCGCGCATAATAAAAAAAGGCGATATTTTCAATTCCAATTCGAAATCGCAAAGTGGTTTCGTGTATTCGAATTTTTTTTAAAGCTCGCAAACGTGTGTTCACTGCATCGCAGTTTCACGTTTATAAAATAAAAAAAGTAAGTAAAGGAGGAAATTTATGAAAATATATTTTTTTTAATTTAACGAGTCACGGTACTGTTTATAATTCTCTCCAGTATAAACGCCCTTAATTTTCAATTATGGCTAGCCAATTGGAAAAGCCGGATTCGAACGGGTCTTCTGTATATAGT
Source organism: Trachelus tabidus (assembly GCA_030142655.1). Classification (NCBI taxonomy): domain Eukaryota; kingdom Metazoa; phylum Arthropoda; class Insecta; order Hymenoptera; family Cephidae; genus Trachelus; species Trachelus tabidus. The sequence goes on along the minus strand of JARQTI010000568.1, from coordinate 1,082,308 downwards.
ATAAAAGGGTGCAAAAGCTTCAGGCCGTTCTCATAGCTATTTGGCAGCTGTGTGTAGGTAAGCCGGTCTCGGTTAAGAGGCTATTAATGGCGGCAGGATCAGCGTTGGAAAGCAGGAAGAGAAGAGCAAGCTTGTGGCAAGGGGTGTAGAAGAAAAGGAAGTGAGCGCAGAAAAAAAAGAGGGAAAAAAAGACTGTTTCCCTTCCTCTTTAAGTTACCTACATAACCTCGTTACCTTAACGGGTACTTGCCGGTCGTTACTCTATCGAGTTCTTGTAGTTCCTGTCATAAATCGAAGAGGCGCTACCGTCGACTTGAACCCCTACTTCAACCGAGACCACCATAACCTACCTATTGAAACAGTCTATGCTCGATCGTGAATTTCTCTCATAATTATTCCTTCTTAGTTTCCAGCGGCATTCACCAATGAGTTTCCATATGAAAACTTAAATGAGTATTTATACGGATTTCGCCCAACACTGTTCGGATTCGGTGCATAAACTTTGTAGGTCCTCACGCTGAGTTGAATAAGGCCCGTCTCGCAAGGTACATCGCCATCTATTGTCGAACTTGCAACCTTGATTATCAGGACCAGTTACTGGCACATGTCCCCCATTGGGGATACAGGAAAGGAAGAAAGGAATTATTCCTTCGCGCGGGTTTAGGTTTCGTGTTCTGTTTTAACCTCGCCCCAAGTAAACACATTTACTCCTTTAACTTCCCTGATAACATCCCTCACAATACTTCGTAATCCATATTTCTAAAAAACGCAGTCACTCCTTGCCAGCCTCTTAATTATAAATCTTTTAACTATCCCATTGAAACTCTCTACAGTATCTTCCGACTCATGCCTTTAAATTCCATTATCCCTAAAATATATAAAGTGGACATCCTTTAGCGTAAGTCAATTAGTAGCCTGAGAATTGTATACGAGGCTCTTCAAGAAAATACACTCTTCAATGAAGATTTCATTTATTATATATCCACCGATATTTTCCTGGAATTCACATAAAATATAAATTTGTTTGGAGACGATTCGCTGGAACTTTAACCTCCGGACGACTGTAGCCCAGTGGTTAAGATAGTCGATTCACCCCCGAAAGGTACCGAGTTCGCGTCCAGCTAGCAGTAGCATACTTTATTCCCCGATGATTTTTCATAAGAAAATTCAAGTGACTACTAAGTTATACTTGTGAGATACATCGCCGCCATCTAGTATGAACTTTAAATCCTGATTATGCAGGACCCAGATTACAGGCATATGTCCCGTACTGGGTATACATATGTATATCATAGTCGTCAAGAGAAGGCAGGAATTATTTCTTCGTGTGGTTACGCTTTTGCACGCACAGTCACGACCGTTCGTTTCGTACACTTGTCACGAGCATCACTTAACATATTTTCGTACGGTTAAACCCTCGTGCGACCTTTTGGTCTGTCAACCTCTCTGTGTCGCAGACTCGACTCGACCTTAGCAGTAACTATACCGACCTACAGTGGCGGCTCGCGTATAGGCACTGTGAAACTAGAGCTCCCCCTATTTCCACTTGATATTATCGATAACGGTTAAAATATTTCTGGAGCAACACCCCCACTAATTTTAGCTACGAACCGCCACTGTCGACCTATAAGGTTATTTGAGGAGTTTTCAGTGTTAGAGGAAACCAAAGTGACACGTGAATGGATATGATTTATTTTCAATTTTACAAATCTTAAATGTTGAATGGTAACGCCATTTTATCTCAGTCTTATCAAGCGAGCACTGCGTGTGAAAGTCCACCGAAAAAAATTCAATAACCAACCAAGCCAATGCTATGCACAGTCAGTACTCTGCATATATGTAAATTGAAAAATTATCCTACGACTCCACGCCACTGCACGCATTCTGCTGTCAAAGAATTGTACGACTGGGATTTATAATAATTCGAGGGAATAAATTTTACGGTAAATATTTATTTTCGCACATAATATACGTTCAATAAAAGTTCAATGAAAAGGATGACTTAACCTTCAAATTGAGTATGTAATTCTACATGCTTGCTCACAGTTAAAGTGGCGGTCAAGTAGCTCACGGGAAGTGAAAATTTGGTCAATATTTCGCCTGCTTGTAACTGCTGATTGTCAATATTCTTGAAATTGTTTCTGAAGTACTCTGTAGAAATTTCGTATGCGCGAAGAGCACAAGTTTTGTTCCCTGACGAATTTGACGCGAATGATAATACTGATCTGAGCACAAAGACATAGCTAGGCTGTTTCCATAACCTTACTCATCTACTTCCCCTTTGTATCACTAGCGAGTTCTCAAGTGGTATTATCACACCAAGCGCCATGGCTCTTGAAGATAAATGAATTTCGAGACAATGGAGTTGACATAACGTGAAAATCTATATGTCGCACAATAAACTCCGGGAACGAAGTCAACGCGCGGAGAAGTCTTTACTGACGTGGCAATAGCATTTGCAAAATGGCTGCTTGGATACAATATGACGAACATGTCAAATTTAAGTATGAAAATGTCAATATTGATCTTGACTGGGTTTTTTATAAATTTATAATATGATTATATAATGACTATAATCCTAATTAAAATAAATCTATAATATTCTTTTTATATTATAATCGTTAAATTATTATACGCGATCACTTTTTTTTGTATACACCATTTAGGAATTTACTGTCGCCAATTTCAAGAGAAAACTCTCTTGGTTCTTGTCTGACTAATTACGTCTGTACTACTTCCAGCGGTTAAGCACTTTGCCTTGAAAATATTTATCGTATAAATGGACTTTGCTGACACTCGCCCTCTTTGACGGGAATTAAAAAAAGGAAGGAGGATGAATACCCTCAAAAAAATTAAATCAAGTAACGGTAGTCAGCGGGAAAACACTGATTTTCTTATCTGTAATATTTAAATTTCTGTTTCAAATTCAAGCAAAATATATCAAATATAGTATATATGTGCATATATATATGGAAGTCCTACTTATTTGATAAACATGGCTACAATATCAACTTCCAAAATAAATAGTTGAAATATGACGTATGCTATCATAAAAAATGTATAGTGTAGTACATCAACAATATATAACATCTAGTTAAGAATTTAAAGTCTCTATAAAACATAATTTAAATGCAGTTCACGTTTATCGGAAAGCTTACCAAAAGGTAAGCTTAAATCACTGGATCCTATATTCATCCTAGGCTTATTCTGTATATAATGTCAAATTTTTGTATTCTTTTCACAAAAAGCATTTTCATTATAATCAAACTCTTATATACTTGTTATATACACATAATCCATACTACGACAGTATCAAAGACCAATAATCTGTAGTATTAAGATTAAAGCTGTATATCTATCATACCCACAATATGAATAAATTAACCGATTAAAAGATTAGCAAGACTCACAACATGCTCATCCCATACTTAATATACTGATTTTTATTTATTATAATAGCGAGCTCATAAATTGCCCATATCATATATATTTACTCAATTTTGTCTTATAAGAAATGTATCGGGCATACCAAAAGAATGATAAAAAATAATTAAAAAATTGTATTACAATAATCGACTCTGATAATATTTTCATAGTCGATCCACATAGTGAAACGCTAGCCTGCGAAGTAGCAACTAGATAATTGAATCTACCTATGTTCCTAAGACTTCTGAATATTTCAGGAGTTCACGACTTCCCCATTGAAATTTTACCAGGAAAGTTCTTGCTACGCATTTGAAGGTGTCCTCGAACCGTCTACCATACACATATATTAAAGTTTTTCCTACTTTACTCTCTCTCCGGTTTCTGACATTTCTTCAGTCAAAATGTAGACAGTGTTTCATCCAATAATATATATGAATATATGTATATATGTTTCGAAATAGAATAAAAGAAAACGCGTACACTTTTTTTTTCTTCGTCCGCCATGAGAACTACTAACTCCTACGTGACGTACGTCAGAACTTACAATGCGCGCTCCCTTGAAATTTCATTTTTTGCTCCACCTACCTGTTCATTTGTTGCGATGACAAAGGGGAAAAGACCAGACAGCCAGACTGTCTTTTCTCCTCAGCCATTCGTTTGTATTCGATACAGTAAACGTTCTGGATGAACTCGAAACGAAAATCAAAATAACTCAAGTACGCGTTTTGGTATTAGGAGTAGACGTAGCTTTTAAGAAAATTCCAAAGACTGTCTAGACTCGAAGCTTAAGCGTAGTATTAGCCGTTTTGGCGGAAAGTATGAATATTACTATACACGGTATACACTTACTCCCGGGTATGTCGGAAAGTTATGGAATGGCTTGGCCTGTAATTTACCAGCTAAGTGTTTGCTTTACTGGTATGTAAAGTTAACTAATTAAACACTTAACTAAAGTTTCGAACAAATTAAACGAATGCCAGGACTAGCTGAATCATTAAATATTTGCCAACTTTTATATTAGATTTTCAGTCGAATTTTCGATATGCGGTCAAACGTCAAAGTGGAAATTGTTGGAATGACCTTTCTTGGATTTAGCTGGTTTCTGGGTAAATTTACTGACTCCGCGATGCAATGCAATTCCAATTGGCTGGACGTTAAGCCAGTCTCGTTTTGTCCGGACTTCACGATGCGGCATGGCGAAAATAACCACTCTCGTCGACAATAAAAACGACCACGAATCTAATCGGACCAATTGATCGTTTCCAATGTCGGGGAAAATGTCGAAACCTGCGGTTGGATAAGTCCGATCGTTATTATCAATTGTATGACGTAGTGATTTTTGTCGTTTGTCGCAACGAGCGAATTAAAAAATAATTCCTTCGTCGTATGCGATAGTATAGGAAACGGGAGTTGTACAAAAAATTGTGGTTCATCGATACGGTATTGTTTGACATGAAATCGAATTAATTTGTCGAATTTAGCACTTTGTATAGGAATTTTTTTTTACGCGTCGCGTAACAGCTGCAGTAGCTTATATGAAATTTTCGGTTAAATCGGAAAATACAAATTCATAGAAATACCCAGTCCGGTTTGGATAATAAATTAGTGAATTATTTCATATTTGTTTAAAACGTGTTTTCATGGAAGTGAGATCGTTTTCATTCGCAAGCTGTTACGAGTGTAGCATCTGCTGCTAAACGCTATAAACAGCTTTACTCTCCTCGTAACGGCGAGGTGGAGTTTAACTTTGGAATAGGGTGTGCTACAGTCTTGGTAATAGAATGTAAGCGTTATAATAGAGCTGGAAACCTGGAAAGGAATATAATGCCGAATCATCATTACTAGTAACTTTCAGATTGTATTTTGAATATTTACTTGTGCGCAGGCGCATCCCTCGCAGTTTGCACTGACAACGATTTTATGTATTTGTTGAAATGCGTAAACCTAATTATGCACTACTGTCAGTAAACAGTCGTATTTTGAAAAGTGTTAAATTGAAATTGTGTTATCTCCCCGAGTAACAAAACGTATCACCGAACCATTGTATAACCATCAGGTAAAATTTAAAAAATTTATTCGATTCAACGTTTTTTTTTCAAAATGTCAGGGATAAATTGAATCGTAAGAATAAAACAAACATGTGTTTAATCTTATAACAATTTTATGAATGAAGACTATAAAGAAGCTATGGACCGGATTGCAAAAATTTCGCGAAAGAATGTCAAACTTAAATTTGTATTTATGAAAAAATCGCACGAGCATGTGATTTAGTAAGCTGCCACTTACCGTGAAGAAACGCCATGGTGCATGGTAATAAGTTTTTAAGTTAGTTAAGCTTTATATTTCTCTTTTATATTTATACGGTGTTTTACGGCAGTAACTGTTTTTCTTATTTAGTTGTATTCCGGTTATGTAGAATTTTCTATTTTATGAATTTCATTTGCGTCTTTTACTTCATTCAATAATAAAGGCCATTTGACGAGTAATAGCTGGGACCATTTCTATAGAGTAACAGGACTAAAAAAAATATCGACCGAAAATGGATTCTTGATTGAATCGTACGAGGAGCACGTGTGTCCCGTTTCGGCTATTGCCACTTACACGAAATTGAATTTTATCTCTAAGCGACACTTCAACAAAGAAACCGAATGTCGAATATCGTCCTCATCCTTATCTACCTATCCGCAGTGTTATTTACTAAGACTCATTACATCTTATAACATACATATGTCACAGCAAGATAGTCGTTAAACGATCCTGTGTACGATACCGAACACAACCAATAACAACGTAACGATCAATTACATGCCTTGAAAGAATCCTCTTGAAATTCGAATATCTTCCACAACATTACTTTCACACACTAAAATTTCCAATAATTTTCCCTCGGTGCGTCAGTCTCGAATCAAAAATACCTACCACAAGAAAAAAAAACACGAAACCACTTCAACACTTATCTGCCGATAAGAACATTTTAACATGTAAAAAGTATCAAAACAATAAAGCAATATAACCAATAAAACAACTCCGCACTGAGTCACATTTTTCTTTTTTGTCAAGTCAATCCAGGTTTAAAAAACAGTCTCTTGTACTTAACGTTATTGAAATATTGTGCAATGCTCGTTCATCGCCACAGGCAATACGTAAGCCGCGTTCACAATGCACGATCGATCGCATAACAGTAATAACGTCTACTGCTAATCACTTTTAAGCGAAGCTTTGTATGGATTTGGTTACATAACTACCCACTAACCACCATAGAGGAATGGCACAGCCGTCCAGACAGGCTTTGTGGATAGTACTGGCAGCAAGAATTACTTTACGTTCCCGGGCAATGCTCATTATAGCCAATACGTTAACTACAGGATCAAATACGCGCACATAGGTATCTATCCTAACCTATAAACTTATTTGCCGACCTACGCGGATATATGCTCGCAAAGAACGTCCGTTGCCTAATTGAATGCGTCTTGGAATTGAATTGTGAATGGAACTTAACGAGACAGCTAGCGCCCTCTCGGTAACTTTTCTACCTCGCTGTCACTGGTTTCCACTTTACCTCTTGTACTCGAAATCCACTCGGCTCTGCTTCGCTTTATATTTTACTTCACTCTCATGCCTCTCCCTACATTTCTCGTTCATTGTTGTTTAATAGTGGCGATTAACGATAACTACCGCGTTCACTTTTTTTTTCCTCTTTATTTCTATTATTTCCTTTTTTGGTTTCTTTTTTAACACAGATCTCGTAGCCGCGCCGATCTATATCTCACGTAACCGTCGCTAACAGAAAACTGCGAATTTCACTTCTGAACGATCGGAGGGACGATTGTCTACTCTATGCGTGTTCCGTGTATTTCAAATGACCCCATCATGCTTGAGGCTTTCTCGCCCTGCGTTTCGGACGTTAGTCAAACTATGGCAGACCTTTTGGAATTCTTGAAATATTCTGTATGAGTTCGGGCCAGATACGTGACTGTTTGTTTAGCTTGGGGTGGTATAAGAGAAACGTTGACACTGAGAAATATACTTATAGAATTCAGGATAAGGGTTTTATATATTTTTCACGCTTTCTCCGTTTGCTTCGGGGAAATAAAACATTTTTTAAATTAATATCAACACGATATTTACATAATCTTCAATTTTCTATTGTTTAATAATTCAATCATTGATTTCCATCTTTAATATTTTCGCGTGTTTCACAATTTTCCACGCTACCCCCAAACAATGGCTAAAGGACCACACAACAAATATTTTCCAAGATGACTTAAAAACCAAGCCATGAAATTTACGCTCTTCGTAAATTTCTCTTAAATTAAATTTACTTCGCTCTTTGAATATAAAGCAAATTTTACGTTACGTCACATTCGGCCACCAATAAAATCCAACTGCTCGTCCCTCGTATTTCATCCCTTCACCCTGTATCTCTATATCGTTAACCGACCCCATGCGCCCTTTACCCCTTTTCGTACGCCTCCCTCACGTTCTTCTCCACATCTCTGCCACCGCAGTTGTCACAAGCAGACTTCTCATACATATTATGGCTCTTTATGCTGTCAGCTGTAGCTCAGCCCCTCTACGTACAGACTTTAGAGGGTAGAAAAATGTTTCGCGGAAAGTGCTTCCTGCCTAGCTGAACCTTCTGCCTTTGCTCCTATCCCTACCCCTGAGCTGCACTAGCACTCTCACAGGTGCACGTGCATCTGCATCCTCCTTTACCTTTAACCCAACAAATGTATTTCTGCCTTCGTCCAATACGCAGTCTACCTATTTCTCTGCCTACAAATTGCTTTAAAACTACCTAGTCCCCTATCTATCCATGCAGTCACGCATCAATCATACTTGCGGGATACGCACCAATATGCCTATCTAATATCATATGTATGTATATGCTATATATATGTGATACGTGATACGTTTTCTCAGACATTTGCATGTCCAAATGGTATCTACACGCATGAGCATCTGAACGGCGATCTCCGTTTGCCAATTGGGAATTTCATGCTCGAAAAATCGAAGGGTAAAAAATCAAGGTCTTGTATTACACGGGTATATGAATATATGTATACATGTAGCGCAGGGGTTGAAGAGAATTCTCGAGGATACTTTCAGGATGGAAGGAACACGCGTAAAGACTGAAAGTCCTTAGGAGAGAGAGAACGGCAGGTGTTTTATTTGGTGTATGAGCAGATTTTGTGCGTAACGTTGAAACAGAGAATTGCGATCAATGACGGCTGATTTAAATAATGCAATCTGCATAAATTATAAAAAGAGCGTGAGTTTGAGTAAAAAAAAGTTTGTATCTATTTATGTGTAATACGAATTTCATAACGATTTGACATACTGTGAAATATGTGTTTATTGTCAAAATACCTGTTCTGTAGAGTGAGAGAGATATTTTTTCAAAATCATAATTCCAGACTGTATAATTAATTTTGTATAATATAAGGTTAGAACAAATTAATGCACAAAGATCCGCTAGATGGCAGCTTCATATTATGTAAGCAACAACGTCATTACGGTAAATTAATACATAAGATTAATATAGCGTGTATTATATTGTCTTTGACGCGAAGCAGAGAAGGAATGAAGTTGGGAAGAGAAATTTGCATGTATATCAAAGAGAAACCTCACGTACCCTATGTTATTTCTGTAATAGAAATAGTGCAAGAGACAGTCACTGTGTCGCGTCGGTCGCGGTTATTGTTACGGCTATGCGGTGACTATGTCTTGTATACATATACGGTGAATCGGAGTAAAAGGGCCGTAGCTATTAACAGGGACGTAACAAGAGAAAGTCTGACTAATATAAATGACTCGGTCGTTATTAAGATGCTTCGCGAGGAATCCATTTATATGTGTTAAGACGCCTCGCTTTCTCACTGAAAGTTTTAATGATCGCGAAAAGACTCGAAAGTTTAAATCTTGGCCAAGTTTTGGGTTGGTGGGACGAGACGAAGTGGGGGAGAACTGCTGGTCGTGGTTATAGCGTTTTATGATGTGTACCTGAGGAGGAATTGGCTCGAAAGTCTAATTTGAGTTTGAATAATACAATTGTACAATATGTAGCACGGCTTACTTGGCCATGGTTAAATTTTGGCTGTAGTGAAAAATTCTTGGCGATACAGTAGATTTTACTACAGGACGGTGAAAATGAGCTTGAGAAAAAGAACTTTGTTTGAATTTACTGCTGGCGCATTTGCGCTTCTCTCTCTCTCTCTCTCTCTCTCTCTCTCTCTCTCTCTCTCTCTCGCTCTCTCGTTTCATCCTTCTTGCTCATTTTCATCCCCCTTTCAACCACTTGAATCCTATTCTCGCGAAATGCTGCAGCTGATAAATTTTGCTTCTGAATTATCGTCGGCCCATTACGTTCGTTTGTTACTTTGCGAATGGCTCGCCAATGGATAACCAGCCATTAATTGACGGCATTGTGTCTCCCGTTAATGAACAGTCTACGTGCTGTTTTTACTATGAAATAGGTCGTGTCTTTTTGTGGGCAACTCGGTTTATGAACTTGAGTTGCATGGCATGGTTCTTCACACTTTTTCTTCATTATATCACCAAAAACCAGTAGAACCGACTCGGTACGAAGTCGAGAGTGAAAAATGATATATTGTTCTGTCAAAAATTCGCGGTCAATAGTGTGATCCATGTTTCGAATAAGTTTTTCTCAAGAATTGCTTTTCATAATTAAATTACAACTATACCTATATAGGTTCTCTTAGCATTACAGCCCTCGTTAGTACAACAAAATTGACTAAGGCTATACTGCTGATAGAATAACGATTATAATAACAAAGACAGTATTTCGGTAAAGACTCGAAGCAATTACTTTTGGTTTTCTTAAAGGTACTATAAATAACGCATTGGATAACAGAAACAGGTGCAAAATAAATTCGCTGAAAAAAATCAAAGAGATGAAAGGTACCTTAGGTAGATTTTTCTTCCTTCCTATCCAGCGTTTTTTCCCCTATTTTCATTTTCTACGGTGGGTCCCCACGTCTTCTTTACATATAAAATCGATTACACCGTCCAAGCAGTATTTGGTCCAAGTGATCGACTGTGGATAATAATAATAATTGAAAAAAAATATCTCAAGGTCAAACCATTCCCACGTATATTTTTCCACGTGTACGAGTTACTTTCCATTCCTACTTTTACATTCATTTTTTTTTCTATTCTTTCACCTCATACATCGCTATCCCGTCTCTTGACTACGCTCGAATATTGGAATTGACCTGCATTTGTTTTTCCGCCTAGTAATTTATGATCTCCAGCCGAAGAACCACTTTGCGAAATTGAACGCGTAATTTCCCACCACAACAGATCACTCTCAGTCCTTAGTGCGCCGCCAATATTTTTCTTCCTTTAAGGGTAGAACGAAAGCGGCATAAATTTCTCGATATCCGCGAAGACGTATATCGGCTTTGAAACGAGACCTTCACCTACCCGCATCGTTAGGCCGGGCAGAAGGATTCAATTTCCCAACCAGCATAGCAGCTATCGGAGCCATCAGCTTCGCATAATCTTTTTCCTTCTCTGCTCCCTTTATATTTCGCAGCCTTTACTCTAACCCACCTCTCATTTCCCATACGTTCACTCGTCCTTCTGTCTCTTCCAACCTCCAACCATGCGAGTTCCGCAAACGAATCTAACGACAAATGCCAAATGACAGATAAAAATGAGAAAACTTCAAAAATATTCAGTCACAGCGAGTACGAACATATGCAATTCTACTGTGCAACGTATGCAATTCTAAACGTGAAAATAAGTTCTTTGGAAAACATTAGAATACGTGCCGGACGGACACGTTCATCCGATTTTCTCGTTATAGCACTGTCATACAAGAACAAAGATGGATGAAGTTCAAGTAGAGCTAGGTGTAACAAAACAGCCAAGGGACTGGAAAGAACAATGGAGAGAGAGAGAGAGAGAACTGGATATGTCACGAAGCCATTATGTCGTACCACTTTTACAAATCCTTTAAACTCTACAAGATTATGGTCGAAGGATTCTCGGTAAGGTCCATAGCTAAACTCATCCATTGGTCTGATATAACCTGATCTACCCGTGCTAGTCGTAAACCCATCCTACAAGTAATTCAAGGAAGAAGCTATAACTAAGTATATAGATATAGTCAAAACCAACATATAATTAGAGTAAATGTATATACTGTTCGAAATTTCTGTTTGAAAATTAATAAACTGTGTATAAAATTTTCTGTATTAATCTGCAAGAATATAACGTTACCGGTATATAAAAGAAGAAAGAAATATTTTTCCAATAATTATATATGCAAGTACATTAAATTTACACTACGGTGGGTAAATCTTCGAAAACAGAAATGAAAAATTTAATAACTGCAGTATATTGTATTAAGAGAACAGTAGACACGTCCATAATCTGGACGAAATCCTTGATATTGTTCATTTAAAGTTAATTTTGCAATAATCTCCAAATTTCTTCCTGTTCGTAAATCGTCAGCGTATACGGAAACTGATGAAAAGTATTAAAGTCATCTACTGTCATGCGTTACTCGATGTATGATGCATACTCCGCGAAGTCGACGACTTTTTAAAAAACTTTTCAGATACTTTCCATTATTAATTTTTAATTGCATATTGCGTGAATTTCATATTTTTATAAATGTTTCACAAATTTAATATACATCTTTTATACAGATCTTAACATATAAAAAAATATGAAAAAGATTTTTTCAATCGTCTCATGAATTTATCAAAGATAGATTCGTCAGTATTCATTTGAGTTGTATCAAAATTTCAAAAGAAATTTCTGAATCGTTGTCATAATTATAAATAATATAACATCACCGATCTTTGTAACTTCAATACTAAATATAGTAATTTTAGAATGCAACGATAAAGTTGAATAATAAATTTTTACTTTTCCTTAGATCGTGTTAAATATCAAGATTACTGCATACTACTTGCAAATTTACCACACTGTTGTATAGCTATCGTAAATTTTATAACAACATTAAAAAGAATTTCCGATAATTTCCAGTAGTTATAAAAACCACCTCCATTGATTTTCAATCGAATTACATGAAAAATATAAAAAAGTTTATAGACCTTTACAAAGTCCATCTTTTTAATATACGACTCTGTTAATTTTCCATGTCATCTATGTCAATTTCAGACACTAGGCATTGAATTCAAAACTAAATTATTACATTTCCAATGCAAGGTACACGAATTCTATTTCGATACACCTTGTTTTTATATTCCATATGTACAATAAACATGTAAATTTTATAATATTTTGAACACTGTATAACCATAAAAAATATTCAAATCCAAAGATACGTTTACAGTGAAAGAAAAGAAGCACAAAGAAAAAGTAGCATCGAGCATACGAAGAAAGCTGGTGCAAAAGGAGTTTGTGGTAATCGTGAAGTTTTTGGTGGGAAAATGCGAAGTATAGGTTAGGCTGATATATAAGTGAGAGAGGGGGGGGCGGGGGAGGTTGTGCAGTATAAAAGAGACGATTCTTGGTCGGTATCAGGGAGTTGTGGAGGGGATGATCTGTTACGTAGGAGCAAAAGGGCGAAAAAGGGGCTAAAGGGGCGAAGGAACGACGTAGCAAAGGATGTAAGCTTCTAACCAGGCAGACAATTCTATTCCCGGAGCACAGACTCGCCTGCCAGCGTCAGCGCGAATTGATGTTTGCCTCCATTCAAGCGGGAAGCGCCTCCCTTCGTTTTTATACCATTAGGGGAACGCCTCGTGGTTCCGTTATGTTGGAAGGTAGCAACGTTCTGACATTATGGGATGGAATCCACTGTCATCTCGCGCTTGCTATTCTTTTTATATTATTATCAGTCCCTCCTGTAATGGAATATTTACGGCGAAATTCAATGCCTCTATATGTATACCTTGACTCGATAGCGCGACGACTTCCTTTTCGTATACCCCGACCGGTAATGACTCTGGTGGTTACTTAAGATAATCGCTATATTCACTACGTCACTTCCGTGGGTCTCGATCAATTTTCATATTTGTATTTATAGACCGATAGCTTTTTAAGTTCAGGATGGTTAACTCGTGTTTTTCCGTATAGACTCTTTGCTTAAGATATTTCTTTCCTTTTCTTTTTTCCACCTTTCATTTCTTTACTTTGGCTACCTCCGATTTAGAGCTTTTAGAATTTATTTTTCAATTTTATACAACATCCGACAGTATCGTGATTACGGCCAATGTTATCGTTATTAATTGAATTTGCTGTTATTAATTTTTGCCATCTTTTCTTATTTGGCGATGTCGTTGTTGTTGTTATTATTAGCCTTTTCCGCTCCGTCTCTTGTGGCCATGAGGGATCTCGTGTCCTTTGTGTTCTTTTATGGTTTTATAGCTGGTATTTCTCGTTGCTTTTCTTTATTATTTTTCCACAGCCTTGTAGACCCTCGTATTGTTGGCGCCGTCTTTTCAACATCGTGCGTAAATATTCAACTAAAAAGTCGCCTGTGGCTGTACCACCGGTAGGTAAGTAGGTGGATAGATACTTACGAAATTTGTATTTCCGCGCAGCATGAAAATAAGCCCGAGCACTCTGGGAATAATCGTGGAATTTACATCGTGCTTCGTTCTTTCGGAAGGTCTTGGTAAACGTTGAGGGGAGTGTCAAGGGGCAAGGGATTATCCGGAGGAGAAATCTTGTATCTACAGAAAATTGCTATTTGCGGCTGTACTTCAAATTACTGTCAAACAATGATGATAGAGACTTTACAAGAGGTTGATGCTTCCTTGCGTTATACATTTAAAGAATTTGTATATACAGAGATATAAAAATTATAATTAGAGATAAAAATATGAATTCAGGCTAAGAGAAGAAAGTGTAAGGAATGTATAAAAATAATATACCGAAAGTCTTCGACTTCCGTGGATTCGAATTAGGCGGTTTAGATTTTAAAAACTAATCTTTCTTTGAAACGAATATATCAGCGCGCGATGCATTTATTTGATTATTATTAAGACAATTAAGTTTACATCTAGAGAACTTTTTTTTATTAAGATTGGTTATGTGACCCGCTACTCGAGTTAGTGACGTAACGAAGGATGCGAGACAAGGGCTCTTTTCTCAGGGTCTTTGTCTTACGTAGCCACAGACGAGAGACGATTTTAAAGACGCAGTCTCAATTTTGAGTCGAGTGCATAAAGTTCACTAATATAGTCACCTTGTAGATTCGTTTACGTGGCTTCCTCTATGCTGCGATTAACATTAGCATTATTCTAATAAACCTACAAGAGCAACCTATAAACCCAGCGCTCTAATGAATTTTTTGGATCCTGATTTGTTCTCGTGTCCATTTTGAGATATACTATATATGAAAAACTTCATATTTAAGCACCATTTAACCTACATGACTTTTTTACGAATTACGACCTAAGTCGAGGATTTACTGTGAATTTGCGCTGACCTTGAACTTTTCAAGTTTTCTGAAGGCTTATTGAAGAATTAAATGGCTTTATTGTATCATATGCTAACATTTTAAAGAAGTACTGTGAATTGAGCTGAAAAGTGCTAAGGAAGAATAGAAGAAAGTAAAGTTCACACTTGATATCGTGTAATCGCGGGAGTGCTGAAAGGTATTGAAAATTTATGTATATAGATATAGTAGTATAATAGCATCAGTAAATATAACGAATGAATTTCTATGGATGCTCGTAAAAAGAGGCAGACTCAAAAATATTCTTACGAATCGATATGCAATATAGATGAATTCAGCTTTAATCGAGTAAAGGAAGCAGAAATAGAATCCATCGTCGTATCCCAGCTTTCAGGTGCAAAGTTATGGAGTAAGGGAGGCATGACGGAATCTACGAATTCCATAGAAGTAGCATGAAACAAGCGTAAAAACATTTCTTGTAAGCTCATAAACTAAAACAAGGATTGTATGTAAATTTCGCTGTTAAATATTAACAAAAAAAAATATTAACGGTAACTTCCACTGTAAAGATTTTCATAAGTTTGCTACAGATTTAATGTACAAAGGTATTTGAAAGTTATGAACTTGATATATTAAAATTAAAATCACATAGAATTTTATTGAATTTACAATATATTAGCAGAATTATAGTACATGTGATAGAAATATAGCGAAATCTATGTTTATTACAATTAATATAAACAGTTACAACTGTGCGATCGAAGCGCCTCAGTGACCGCAGTTCACACTGACCGTTGTCAGTGTATTAAATTTTCAGTACATACAGTGTTCCGCAGTCAGTGTAGTGCCAATGCGAATACAAAAACGTGCGTGCCATTTAAATGATTTATCTAGTCTAAAATTGAAACGATACCAAAATTCAGCATTGGAATCAGAAGTCCAATGAGTGGAAGAAGACAAGACACAAAGACTGAAGGTAAGTCGTTACAATTACTTTTCAACGGGATACCTCTTTCGGCATAACCTATAAATGTCTGGCGCGATCTCAGTCGATGTGCCCATCGAAGCTTTGGTGTAAAATTTGAAGCATTTTTCGTTTCGTCGATGAAAGGGACTAGTCAAATTCCCGTGGAATAGGAATCGGATTGTTTGTTGCAAAAATGTGTCAAAAACGCATGTGCGACGTTTCCGTATACATATGTTTCACAAGGTTTCTACGCCAAAGAAACAGTGACACCGTCAAAACAAAACGTAATTTTGATAACACATCTGGTATTTTTCTCCAACTGTATATTAATTTTAATGTACAGTGTACATTAAATTTCAAGTATCGTATGTGCAAACAACTTTTACATGAATTTCAATTGAATTTCATAGAGATACTTTTTACAGTGTAATCTTAAAAAAAACATTTACTCATAAATCCATAGGGAATTGACAAAGCCCTTATTAAAAGTCAGTTTTAGGACTTAACGATATTTACATAAGTGACTAATGGGTTTTTTCTTGAGCAACTACGGAAGAAATGTCAGACAAAGAAGCAACCATAAGGGAGTAGGCGCGTGACGCTTCCATTTCCTTGCTTTAACGGGAGTAAACAATGGAAGGAAACATCGATCCGTTACTGTTCTGCGATACACGAATAAGATGAAAAATCTTTGTGTCTGTCACAAGGGCCAGCCTCCCTAATTGGAAGAGATCTGCTCTCGGGAATCACGTATAGTAACATAACTCTTGAGGATAGGAACGACAAAATTGGAAAAGATACCTTAACCTAGAAAATTAGAAAATTGACAAATTTTAATACTTACCTACATAAGTTTGTAACTGTATGTGGTTTATTGCTTTATAAAAGATTGTTTATGAAAATACACGAAATATTTGAAAACGGTTTGTCTAGCGGTAACCAGGCAGGCTGGCAACTGCGTAAAATTCTCTAGCCGGCGCATTTCGCTTCGATTTTAAAGCGCGGCTGGTTCACGAGCAGGGAGGCAAATCATGAATATATTCAAGAGGTACGAAATTCCTAGAGGGTAGTTTGCGAAACCGTCCAAGCTCTGCTGCTTCGGTTCGACCTGGTCCAGCAAAGGCGGAACTTGCGGCGAGTGAATATACGGTATGAGATGGGAAGAGTGAGGTTAGGTAATCCTTTTTCAGTAAACAATTTACGTTGGGCGTCCCGAAGACATATTGTCTAATTTCGTTAGGACGACACATGACATCCTGAAGTTAACGGCTATCCTCTTGACCCGTTATCGGCCCCCGTTTGCAAAGCAGACATTAATTTCGTTTTTTCATTAATTCGCGAGAAAAAAACAAGAAGGCGGAAGAAAAATGGCGTAATACGAATTCTTTGATATACTATACTATCTACTGATTCCACCCCTCTATGAATATGATACCCTTATATATTTTATTTAAAAATCGCACTAGTCTCGTGTAAAATATAATACAGGGTTATTCAAGCCAAATCCACCAAGCTTTTTCAAATCGTCTTAATTTGATTTCTATAATATTGTATACATTATAATTACTAAACATACGTTATAATAAGCACACATTAAATTCGTAGAATTGATTCTCACGCGAATAAAATAAAAATGATGTCCTATTTACTATATAGCATATATCTAATTCCTGTAGATAACGTATCTCAACAGTCAAAATTTTTCAGCATCAACACGTAATGTATATACATTGAAATGAACGAAAGCGACGTTTCCCGGTCGTATCTCTAAACTAGCTTAAAGAGAACCCACCTCAGACAGATCGACGTGTAACGATAACAAAATCAGATTAGAAACGGAGAGGCAAATTAAACGGGACACGTATCACGTATAAGGTATCCAAGATGGCGGATAAAGAACGGCTGTTTTGAATCCTCGTGCGTTTTGAATTGTGCGTTACGAATTCATCCAATTCAGGTTGTAGCTGATAGCATCCCGGCTTATCCCCAGTTAACGAGTTACGCGTTCACGAAAGGAATGAAGTAGATGGGGAAAAAGGGGGGGGGGAGGGTGAGGAGGATGGAGAGAAAGTAGGGAGAACGTGTTGAAGAAGAAGAATGAAAGGGGGAGGAAGAAAAAAAGGAGTAAAAACAAGTTCGCTGATGAAAAAGACGCGGGGGACGTCGACAGATCCCAGGCGATTATGCGACGCCGTGGACCGTATAAAAGCCGCGTATACAGCGGATCTTCATAGGAAATTGAATTTACAATTTCACCCCTTAAATGTCACTTTTGTCAGATAAAAGCTGCCAGGTATAATGGGCCGACATGTCAACAGCTAGGCGCTCGCTATTCTCTGACGTTCACAATGCGAACCTGCCTTGAGCGCCCAGCATCCACGAGTCTCCATCCTATATCTATAGATGTCCCCACTGTATCTCTACCGACTGATCCTCGAGAATTGCCGTGAGATTAATTCTTTCAATTACACCCCTTCCCGCCTCAGTCCATTCACTTTTTATATCCTTCTCACTTCTTTACCTCCAATCTCACAGCTCCAACCTATTTTCTATCTACCTTGTATAGGCAACTTTACCTAGATTCCTTATATCCACATTTCATCCCTTTAGATCCTCAAGTTGACCCAGAATTTTACCTCGTGAAATACTTGAACTTTCCGGCAAACTACCCTATTAATTAACTCCCTTACTAAATTCCAGTTGACTTTAATGATAAGAACGCAGATGGTACTTTGGACATTCTGTGAACATTTTGCCACTCTTACGACTCCCTTTGTGACTCATCTACGGATATTGGTTAACACGTATTTTTATTCGTATCACGTACGTTACGACAAGGAAAAATTATTCTGTCCCTTTTTTTTTTAAAGCATCCTTTCGCTTCGTTACTGTCATTATTACCCACGTGTCTGCTTTGCGTCTCGCAGAGCATTAACAAACAGGGAATACAATCGTTTCGTGAAATACATAGAATCGCATAGCGTGTTTGCTCGAGATGAAAGCAATTGGAAATATCCATTATCGTACCTGGAAAAAACGTCGATACATTTTCTGTGCACTTGATGCAATAATAACGATAATATTTTTCTCTATGGCGTCACGTGCCAAAACCTTGCGTCTAGATATCTGCTTCCTGACGACGTATCGCGCAAGGCGAAAGCAAAGTGTGAACTAACAATAAGCCATAGCCCGGACTCTTCTAGTTGCAGAAATAAGGTAGAAAAATAAGCTAGGATAATACTGACAAATATAGCAATTAGCGAGAGTGTACTGAAGAACGAGAAACCGTTTATACGATAATTTGATATAGCAAGAGCACCTTCTACAATCCTAGTAAAATATCATTACAATTATCGTCCGCTTAAAGTGATACAATTTTATTACTTTTACTTTAATCTTCATTTTATCTTTTATTATCAACCTTTAAGTCAATTACACACTATTCAGATACCAGTAGCTGAACTGGAGAACCTGGCGACATTTTTTTTTGTCAAGATCCAGGACTCTCTAGGTACGCACTGGACCAAATTCAGGCCTTGCTAGAAATTTGACAGAAGCTCGATTTTCATAACGAAACTTTTACTGAGGCAATTATAGGTTTTACGAGTAATTTGAAAAATTATTCGAATATCCATACATATATAAAGACTGATAAATATTCTATCGTGAAATGGTAAAACTATTTTAAGAAATTTCAACCAGTCAAATCGAACATTCATACGTTTACGCAATGCCGTACTTCCGAGTACCATATATGATATCGTCCCATGTAAAAGAGGACAATACCAACCGTAGAAATAAGACATTTATAGGTACACTCTGTTACGTACAGCGAAGTCTATGAGTGCTAAAAATGTAAAATAAAATGTGACGTTCTTCCGATCAAGGAATTATATAGGGTGTAAAGGTATCTAGATGTCCGTTTTATTTCATAGGAATACAGTACAGAAGTAACGTAGCGCAATCATTGTCCGTTACCCGGTATGCCTCTGACGTAGACAAAAAAATGTATTTGGAGCAGTGGAAAATGAAACGATCATCTGCAGATCTGGTATCGGATATTACGATTATGAGAAAGCCATTACGTAACGACGTCTATGAATATTACGTTGAACCGCCGTATCCATTGGTTTAGCCTAGCGTCACGCTGAGTGTGAAAACATTCGAATAAACAGGCAGGTTCAACGCGCCAGTGGAAAAGCATTGTGTTTCAACGTATAACGGTATCACTGTAGATATACATCGATAAAGGCTACAGTGCTTCGGTATAGAAACGTGCGCATTGGTATTACTGGTTTTTGATAATAATTTTCTTTTACGATTATTTGGTTTCAACTGGATCAAGGACGACAGTATTAATATTGCCGGAGCGAGTTTTTCTTTTAAATAATAATGAATGACCACTGAATTCTTTTCTTTGGCCGCTTTACATGGTCTGGTTAACAATCGTTGTATTCACTGCTGCTCTTTGCATTGTCGGAATACTTTAGCAATTGGAAATACGAAGTATATCCCAGTCTCTTTCTGTCCTCTGGGAACCATTTTCTGCGGGGCTGCCTCCTCGTGCAAGGTGGAGCATTCCGAAAAAGGGATTGCTTTTTTGCCGGAGGGATTTATTCGTGGGGAGTTTAATTTGCAGTAGTGCAATTTAACGCGGCTGCTTATTAAACGGTGGTTTAACGGTTTACCGTGGGTTCTATTCGGTTGAGATTTAGGTTAGGTTATGTCAGGTCGTCTTGGGTATTTCTTGTGAATAGGGTGAATGACGTTTGAAGGGCAATTTGCTGTTTCGACAATACCACGTGACAGTTGACACATGACCCCGGGGGGGGGGGGGGGTTACCGGAAATATAAAAATCAGATACGCACTGTGAAAGGGTTGTAAAAAAAAGATCTTTTCTCCTTCGATTTTTTTTTCTTTCTATTAGCTCTGTCTGATGTCGCACGTGTTGATAGATCTTCGTGTATTGTTAACGATAACCGTACTTGCAGTTTATACCAGTCAAACGATCGGTAATGGTAGATAAGGGTATAGCATGTATCCTTATCAGGGTAAATGAAAGGACAAAGTCGGATATTGAAACATTCATTATTTGTGTTTTATATGTAGATTAAGTCGCGAAGTCAGGGAGAAAAAGCTAGGACATTGTATGGAGAATTTTTAGAAAAAACATTTTAAACCGGTCATTCGATCGGTTGCGATACGGTTAATGTTAATTAATAATATTTTTGTCAATTTTAATTTGGTCCAAAAATTTATTAGAATTAGATACCAATAGTCGTATACGATTAGAGCGTTCATAGGTATTTGGGTTTTAGAAAAATTTGCGATTTTAAAAAATATAACTGGCATGGCTGTATGTATTTTAAGTTGGTATTACGGTATTGTGGTTATGGGATTTTCGTGATAATAACGGGTACTGATACAATATAATATGTCAAACAAAAGCGGATTTTCGAATTTACATTCACTCTATTCAAGGAGTCTCAAAGGACAATCGCGTAAAGCATAAATGACTGTCTTTTGAAAATTCGTCAGAGATTATTCATCCTTTTCAATCACGATTCTAGTTCCTTTTTTTTTCATCTCGCTTTTAACCTCGCCCGCTTTTAATCTCTTTTACTGACTCATGGAAATAAATCGATGAAGTTCTAATGGCATATGCTACTGCTCCTCCCCTGTGGCTGTATAATGTGTAAATATCGTAGCTAAGTTTCTAGTACAGATAATACCTATTGCGAAGTAGAATCCTCTTTCGTAAATCTAAAACCTGCCCAGCTGTCCATTGTAGAGTACGAACGCACCACCTGAAGTTAGCGCAACCATTTGAGTATTATGGTAAAGCCACATTTAGGACGTGCTTGTGGGCTGAATAACCTGGTATACCTGTGCTACTATAGATACGTAATCGTTAACTCGTAAATGGTCTCGTGATTTTGCTTCCCATTTGAAAAGCATTGACTCGGGACTCAAATATCCCCCAAAAAACACTTACGTGTAAGAAACTACACCAAGTACAGGTGTGCTGTGAATTCCTCTAACAAAAAGTATTGAAATCATGTTATTGAGGCCAAGTACGTAAATCACCTACGTAATTGTGTTTTCAAAAATTCCTATAACGTTTTCGCTGCTCTTTTGCATCACTACTGCTTCCCGTAATTGATTATGATTTAATGGATATTCAATATATTATAAAGCTTTAGGTGATTCCTTATCGAGTACTACTTGGCGGGTTCGTGCCAGGAATTCCAAAGTATTTACTTTGAACATACTAATAGTATTTTAATACTATATGTTTGATATTAAGCTTTTGCCATGATTATATTTTACGAGTTATTGTTAATATACTCTATATAGAAAGTTGACATTGGGGTTGAGTTTGATGACTGGCATAATGAATGAAAATTTATATCAGAAATGTAATCTTGAATGCATATAAGCGTCTTTAATGGTGTCCAGCTTGTTGAAGCCGTGTGGTGAACTTAAGAGAGGAGAGTGTGCTGGATTATTTATATAGGAATAGAATATTATGGTTTGAGCAAAACGCCAAAGCGTCGCTCGTTGCAAACTTTTCTGGACACCCTGTACATCCACGTCCGACACCTAGATACAGGAAACATCTAATATCTCTAAAAACTATCACTTAAAATACGGAGAAATATGTCAAAGCACATACGTACACCCATTCACACGCACTCCACATGAAAGCCTTAATTATTCTATACTATTGTGAAAGCAGCCTTATATTAACTGGAATTCTGTGTGAGCGGTAGCTTCACGTACAAAATGTATTTGATTGGGTTGTGTATTCGTAAATTACCAACACCGTCCAGAGTACAAATAGGTAAAGAAGGTAAACAGTCAGCGCCATTTGTCGTGTAAAAAAGTAGATGGACGTGCGAAGACGACGACGACGACGACGACGACGACGACGACGACGGAACTGAAATAAAATGATCTCGCTCGCCATCTCAATACGCCCTGATCTCGTACACTAATCGTATTGAACTTGGTGGCAATCGCTTTAGAACCCTCAATTCCTATAGTGAATGTATCAATAACTTTTCCTCATATACAGCGATTCGTAAGATATTTCGTTCCAAACACAGGTATAATAAGGAGTGACTCGGGTACAGAGTCACGGCGAGCTGCGCCCTGTACAGCCGGTTGCCTGTACTTGGCGCGAGACTCGACCGAGTCTCTTGATTACGTTATACTCACTCATATAAATTCATTATCCCTTTGAAATGAAGTAATTAGACAATTTTCATTTAACAGTACCGAGCAGATTAATGCGTATGCGTGAAAGGGTACGTATACAGGTATACAGGTACACAGCAGTCACGTAATGTCATTTATCATCAGTCCACGATACCGAAATCCTAATACGTAGTAGAAAAGCTTCGCGTATAAAGGCAAGAGTGTATATATAAATCTTTGGTAAAGCAGAGCTTAATTTTATCACTGCCGTGCCCCCGAGGGACTTTAAAAGGACTGGCTAAATTAAAAGAAAGGATCTGAATGAGAGCGGGTGCTGAAAGTAATCACTTTATCTGTAGCCGCCAGTCCGCTCGTTGCTAATCTCGGGTCTCCGTTGAGGTTGAATCGGCCGGGTGTCTGCAAGGATCTCATTTTCATAGCTGCTATCGCATTTGTCAAACTAACACACGGTCTATCTTGTTCCCTGCGTCCTAAGCTCGCCAGTTCCAACGATAAGGGACATAAAACGACGTAATTTGGTTGCGTTCACAAGCGGACTACGAAGACTGGTCTGACTTCACGGGATATATGGCTGAACTAAGGGAATAAAACGCACTTGGATTTAAATGCTATGAAAATTTTCATCAGTTTCAGCGACTCTGTGGGTGGAAATTTTTTTACATTTTTTTTTTGAGGTTATGGCGGCTGTTTACTCTTGGTGAAAATTCTTTAAGGCTGACGTCCATTACGGGCGACACTGTTAACCCGTGCTTAAATAATTGTTGGCATACAGTTTGATGGATTGGCTGATCTCAGTGATAGCACAGTGGCTGCACAGCTGAGGGATGTAGTGACGTCAGCCATTATCGTGTGGACCTTAAGGAGTGTTCTTATAGGGCGATGGGAATATTGAGTTCTTCTTCAATATGATTGGTGGCATTGGAGCGGTAGTGCTTACTTGGAATTAAATGGTGTATCGTTGGAAGAATATTTGCTTTTTAATTTACTCAGTAAGGAGCACATCGATCGACGAATAAGTCGAGGTTTATTATTTTGGTAATGCGAACTGGGCTTGATTGTTTCGTGAGCGAATTATTATTACTGATAATAATGAATGACGGGTCGATACTGGTCTCAGTGAGTATTAGGGAATTTTCATGGGGATTTGATTTCTCGGTTAATAGTATATCGCGATTGAAGAAGCAGAAAATTAATAGATTTTTTAGATTTTTTTGGAAAAAAATATTTTTATCGATAATTGTACGTTTTTTTATTGTTCTTACGTGTTTTCTGGATGGGTTTAACATTGGAAAAGTATCGGAAACTAAATACGTACGATTCGTGTATACAGGTCCTTAAAGTAGTATGGTAGAAGTATGCTAGATGGTTGACCCTACATTTTTTTAAATGCCTAATCGAAAAAGCTCCATCATCTCTATCTTCTGGCTCAAAACAAAACTTGTTTACCGTCAAGATAAAGAGATATCATCATAGGTATTAAAGTTGGGAAAAATAAAGGTGGTGGGGGCAAAGCCGTCTTATTTAGTCAGATGTCCTTAATTTTCGCAAAAGTTAGCAAGTTAACCTATCCATCAGAGCATATTTCCAGATAGCTTGATATTTGAGGCGTTTACTGTAAAAAAAAGGAACATCATTGACCACGTATTACTTATTGTGAGAAATTGCTGTTAAACGAAATGCATGCGGCGACTGTCTCTCTCTTTCGCGTGTTATTTTCCCCACCCATAAACGCTAAAGAAAAAAATGACCGTAAAGATTTGGGCGTTCCGTAAACATTCCGATTTATTTATAAGAATAATTATTAGCTGCTAGTATTAAATTCACATTTTTACTATATTTATCTATTTATTTTATGAAATTTAACAAATTACATATGGCTATTGATTTGACTTCAGCCAAACTCTAATATACTACCTTGATATATTCCACGTTTACCGTAAACTTCACTTTTTTTTCCCTTAAAAAAATCATCCAAAGAAATTCAATTTCGACGAAGCCTCACCCCAACCCAATCTTTGGCATTCCGATTCAAAAGTCCATATACGTAACGTGGAACGTGCACGCAAAAAGTTCGTCGAAAATACGAAATGCACGTGTTATACAACGGATCCCTCAATTACGTCACATTCCCAACTAATAACGTGGATAATTCGTTTCAATAAAGCTCGAGATTGGGAACCATTTATCTAACAAGAGTGAGATAGATCCGCGTTGGAACGGGTCTCAGTGATTCACGTGTTTCCCACAATGCCTCGCACGAGGGAGCCTTAACGTTCTCTTGAATCAAAGAATTTGTTAATAAAAAGAAAACACACACACACGAAGATCAAATGGACGTACCACAGGAAAACGTAAAAGAAAAAATAATGAAATAAAAAACAGATCCTCCATAGACATACCCGTGATAAGTACTTTTGAAACTACAACGAAACATAACCATAACCTCACAATCCGTTTGCGGTCAGACACAGTCTGCCAGCTCAACGGACGTTCAGCTAGTCCACGTGATTCGTAGTGATTCGCCGAAATAAACCGTCTCGCTGGTTCGAGGAGATTATACATCATCTGGGACGTATCCGATTATTGGTACGCGCCGCCGCTATTTGCGACACAATACGAAATGATGTAGGACTTTCTTGGATAGGATTTATGAAGCAATACCGGAGCTTGGCGCTGACCCAACCAGCCAACAAGTCTCTTGACACTGAATAAACAAATGCTGAAAAATGCAAGAAGGAATGAATCATTTGTTAGGAATACCCTTCTGCGTCACGATCCCACTCCTTGCGCTTATACTTTGGCGAACACGTAACCGTCGAGTGCACACTTGCATGCATATATCCGCCTATCTAAATTCTCTACCCAGTCAGTGTGTACCTAGT
>JARQTI010000568.1:1036796-1056307 GCA_030142655.1 Trachelus tabidus | reverse complement strand
CACGTAACCGTCGAGTGCACACTTGCATGCATATATCCGCCTATCTAAATTCTCTACCCAGTCAGTGTGTACCTAGTTTATACCTATGTATTTACATACTATATATGCTTTATCTCATACACATACGTGCATGTCTAGTCTCGATACCTCTTCCTGTTCCCACTTTATAAATATAGTGCATGTATATGCATAACATAGTACACTTCCTCACGTAACCTATAAACGCGTATAGGTATATAATCTGGCGCAGTGGTTCTCGCAGCACGAGATTGCTGAATACTAAAGAGCAGTACATATACATGTATGTACAGATATATATAAAGGAAACAGTTGGATCGCAGTAACGAGCAAAACTTTCTTCAAAATGCCGACAATTTGAATTTCCCGCCGTTCACTGTAGACCGTAACCTTCAAATACGTATAATCAGATGCTAAGTCAACGTCGACTCAATAACCTTGCGTGATAAGTAAATTCTAATCCTCCGACAATCCTCTCACCATTATCCAGGATTTAGTCGACTAATATTATATCTATTATTAGAAGGGCCAGACCGTCGACGAATTTGCATTGGCTGCAGTTATCGACCACACAAGATTTCATCCATTGCCTATTGACACGGACATCTTACTAATTGAAGTGCTTTAACGTCACTGTACTAGTCTGGAAATGGATTATCCGGTTTCGCGATTAAAAGCATCTCTCCTCTCCCTCTCTCCCTATATTTCACCTAGCGAATTCACCCTGACGATATCCCCCTTAACGGCTTACATCCTCCTCTTACGGATCCTCTGACGTTTTGACGTCAACCACTCTCCCCACGTTACACGAGTACGTCGTTTCCTGCTAATAGAAGTAATACTAGCACGAAGGATCTCGTTTGGTTGAATTTTCATGACAAATTTTGGATATTCTACATCCTGTTTAGATACTAACGCACGCTACGACGACTTCGTACACTTATTTAGGTTTTGGATGGAATTTCACTTTTGCGAATTACGTTTGCCTGGAGTCCGTGCGAATCTTACGGGTTAGGGACTTACCCCGATCCGTACGTATCTATACCATAGCTCCTACCCATTAAGTCTCAAAAGTTTTCTACGTGGGCTTGCTTGTTTCGATTTTCTCAACTGCTATAAACAAAACGAGCAAAGAGTATGGCAGACAGATGGAGACACCGTCGTAGGCCTTAAATTTTCCCTTTGCAATTTTACGCGATATGAATCTTATGAGGTTACGACCTTGGAAATACTTTATGCAATTCTTTACAAATTAATCCCTACAAAATTTCTAAGACGCGAATTCGTATTTATTTAAAAAATCAAACTCTTTCTTTTCGGTTCTCCACTTTTGCCAAGGCCATACATCCGCTTGGTGATAACGTCATCGAAAGATATTTGATATATATTTATATCGGAAATCAAAATTTTTTTGTTATTACAAAATATATGGAATTTATATATGTATATGTATACTAAAGAAAAATCTTTGACAAATCGGGCTTTCTTCTTCAATTAATCCGATCTACCAGAGGGTAGTCAGACCTTACCCTCGCATTACCCTTAAATCCCCGAAGGCAGTCGCATACGACGAAATCCATGCGAGTGGTTCGACGGTTCGATTACCATCTCTTGTGCTAGTGGGTATCATTCATGTAATATCTATATGCATACTGTATATCTGTATATACAAATATACATATAAGGGTGTATATAAATATATATATTTTTTAACGGACGCATACGTTTACCTAAAACCGTTATACCCTCCGGTTCCATAAGCCCGTATTCTCTTTTCCCTAGGAAGCGGAATATCATATGAAAGACAAATTGTTGCGATTTTCCACTGTACGCGGCACAATTGAGGGGATGGTTTTTATAGGCGAATACGAGCGAAGAAAATCCACTAGTTTCTTTCAATGCACGTGGGTAGTATATTTTCTATAGTATATTTTTATATAGTATATGCGTATATATAGAGTACAGACAAGCAAGCTACATGTCTTATGTCTTCGGCTAGGCTCTTTCTATGTATTTTAGGAAATATACATGCCTTGCGAAACGCGTGAGTATATGCTGTATAGGTCGGTTCAAACTATCTGTTTATGGTGGATAAAAAATCTCATACCGAGTCGATTAGTTTTATATCGAATGTCCAACACGAGTACGTGACCCTTGACACGTGAACAAGACTTTTGCTATTGCGAGTATCTCTATAGGATACAGAAATTACATTGTACCGATGAGAATGTACTGTGTCTGTTTTTAGTAGCTATTATGGATGGGAATTGGTCATTAACGCGGTGTAAAAAGAGAATTGATGCGTTGTTTTAACGGGGAAACAGGCGTGAGCTCCGAGAATTACTTTATTGTCTCAGTTGGATATTTGATTTTGAAGAAATTTGCGGGTCTTTGTCGTACCCGTTAGAGTAGAAATTTAGGTATTTTTTTTGCCAAGGTACCAATTTCATTTTCACAATGGGAATACGGGAGATATTTAGGAATTGGAAAATTTTTTATACTCAAATTTATTGCCATCCGTATCTTTGCTGATTTTATTGAGATTTTTGAATTTTTGCAAATAGTCTCTTATATCTATTTTACATAACTTTCGCAAATAGGTACCTTTTTATATCTATCAATGATAGAGATACACACGTGTGAAAGGATAAAATATTATGTCTTGCAATTTTTGCAAATTCATTTCGCATTGATATGGCAGTTCATCATTTTTCGCGTTTCTTGCAATCACGAGAACTTATGTGGAGCATGAAAATTCTGTTTTAATAAAAAAAAAATCAATTCACCAATGCCTGCATTCGTAAACTCGACGGACGTTTTCAAAGAAATTTCTGATAACCTCCTTACGGGCAGACACGTCAGAAGTATCGGGAAGTTGTGACGGCTCTGGAAAATCGGTACCGCACACAATTTCAATGTCGCACGAAGAATTGCAATGTCTGTCCAAGAAAATAAAGCGTCACGCTATTTCTTGCATAAGCCGAGACATGTCGATTATCGATTATATTTCTAGTGCGTTATTCGCGAGACTTGCCGGTGCCCACGTCAAAACCCATTACAGCCGTATCAAGTACCTAAGCTATAAACTTATATATACATTATTTGCTTTTGTAAAATAAAAATTATGATTCTGCCTGAATTCTGGAGCTTTTGTTTTGCAAATTTTTTAATTCACAAAAATGATAAT
The DNA here is from genome assembly GCA_030142655.1 of Trachelus tabidus. Taxonomy (NCBI): domain Eukaryota; kingdom Metazoa; phylum Arthropoda; class Insecta; order Hymenoptera; family Cephidae; genus Trachelus; species Trachelus tabidus. The sequence goes on along the minus strand of JARQTI010000568.1, from coordinate 1,053,102 downwards.
ACAGAGGACGCTCTTTATTATATCAGTAAAGACATTATCGCCTGATGCCAATATTCTAAATAGATAAATATCGTTTAATTGCAAGGATAAATATTCGAAATTCTAAATAGCCGTGACAATAAATTAATTTCTAAACACAATAATTTAACCGTGATGTAATTGATTCAGCATAGTAATCACACACCGACGTTACGTATTCGCGATTACAGCGGGAAGTATCGTGAATTAATAGCTGTAACATCCATGTACTACAGTGCATTAAACATAACTCTATTCGTTTCGTATTCGATCTTATTACCATATTGCTTTCCATTTAGCAAAGTTCCGTTCATCATGCTTTCTCGACTGTTTATAAAAACTGCTCCATCCGTCTACGAAATTCAGAGAAACATGAAAACTCAACATTGCCTATGAAAATAGAATGTTATTACTCATATGAAAAAAAAAAGATCACCGTTCTAGTTACCTGTTAACGAAGAGTCCTCCACGTTGTAATTTCGCTGGAAGAAAAAAAAGCTGAAAATACACACAGTGTCCTGTATTAATTTTATAATTAGAAAGAAAAAGAGTTTCTACCGCTTTTAGTTTCTTGCAGCATCCGTTAAATTTGATCTGTCCCTCCGGAACGTTTCTTTTAATCAAAAAGCACATATTTAACCGTGTGACATTTTATATCGTTTCTATAGCTGACGATATCATTGATTTCCTTGGTATTTGCTCGGTGTCCGGTTTACTGCACTGTAATAGGTAAAGCTGGTCCGCTTCGACGTAACACAGTCATTATTACGTCGTACCGAGAAAAAGTACGACAGATGCAACGTCTCCCGGGACCATTAAAGTTCTCCGTGTCGTTAAGAACGAATTAGAAGGAATTCCTCGTTTTTCCTGTCTTCTCGTAAAGTTTCACAGTGTGGACGTTGGCGCTATCCAATTCCGGAAGATCATCCGTCGGCTCCTTCCGGGATAATGTTTACCCTTTATGGAGTTTCTTCCGAGGACAATAAAGTCTTACCCATTTTATTGACTATTGTAGACAGCTTATGCACAGCAGGAAGTCTCGACTTAGGTAACCATCCACTGTGCGATTACCGCATATCGTTACAACGGTAAAAAGTTTCCTTCGGAGAATCGTCTAAAATGTTTCCAGAGCCAACTACAGTTATCGTACCGTACAAAGATATCACGTTACCAAGTAAAGAATTATCTTTCTTCATAGCTTCTGTAAAAATCATAAAAATTTAGGTAATCAGGCAGAATATTAGGTGACAAACAGACACGACATCCCATTTGATTACTACGGTAAAGGCGTCTTCCGCCGGTACGTTCGCACTGAATAATTTTCTGTTTATATAAATCTATAGAATATATATGTTAGAGTAGACGTATATACAGGTGGAACGGTCTGGAGTGAAAGGTCGAAATGAATTAAGAGACTTTTTAATGGCGCGTCTAGCTCCGAACCGGTAGCTCCGCAAGTTTACGGATTACGAAGACGGTACGGTATAGGAGTTTGTGTATCTATGGATAACGAGCTTCCTCTCTGGCTGTGCTGCCTGTTACCGCTAATGAGCTACCGTTCTGTTATTTGGTGCTCTCTATAAAGAAAACATACGGTGTACCAACTGGCAACGCGAAGCTGCGACATGCTTTATATTGGCGCTCATTGAAGGCCGAAGGTGAACGGCCAGCAGTTATACATTCGGCTATGTTGTTATACATATATGCACTGTATACTAGGTACGATATGCAATAGCCACGTATATACGTATGTGTATAAGCGCATCTATCTCACCTTGTGTTTTTTTTTTAAATTTATTCAGTCAATTCTCTACGAGAGAGATTCTGCTTGAATTTTCATATCCGATTGCGTTTTGACACGTGGACATTTTTTATAAAGATGCTGTTACCATTTTTTTTTGTCAAAGGTACTTCTTTCATGTACACTCGGTGTCATTGCTGCCTGAGTTTGCCGACCGAGTTTGCTCCCGTTTAAATGACAGGTGTGGCACAGAGAGAAAAATAGGTTCGTGGGCTCCAGGGCAATATTGACGCCGAGTGTACACGTTTATGCGCGAGAAAGGCAACCATTTGAATTATACGTGGCAATTTTACTTGAGCATGAAAAAGCCTGGTCGAATGAAATCACGCGTGAGCCTTGTAAGGCCGTTCAGTCGGGAATTCTTTGAACTGAAATAAATGAAATTCCATCCTGGCATTCTTCAGCTGTGAAATTACGTTTACTCGGTAGCAGCGTGGATCGAAGACGTAATCATTGCGCTCTTGCGTGAATCTCTTCTCGGTGCGTTATTTTAGTCGGGTCAAAGAGGAATCCCGAAATTCTCAGTTTGGCAAGGGGCGGCTATAGCCTTGTTATAGGGGGTGCGTAACCCCTCGTTGTTACCTGGCATTGCGCCATGGGCTTTATTATTAACTGGTACGGTAAGAACGGTTTGTACTCGCTGACTGCGGCTGGAGAGAAGCCGGCAACTAATTAGATACGTGTGGGAGTACAGACATTGAAATTGCCTGCTAACGAGAATCTAATATTAGCCGTTCCGTTCTTTCGAGTTTCTCGTAAATTATGGTAATTGTGTTTGTATATTGGCGTTCAGGGAAATTATTTTCTTTCGCTTATAATTTCGAGGTACGTTATAGACATGTACACTGCCGTTGAAAAGTTTATGAAAAAAGGTCTGCAACTGCACTCAAACCTTTTTGCCTCAGGCTTTCTCAGAGGCACTCGATCAAATTATTTTCACTATTTTTATACAGAAAAACGTATATTACTTTCTCCTTCGTCCACGTTGTGTTGTCAAAGACACTGAAAATATCGCGGTCCACTGTCCGCTCTGATAAGGAGAAAAGACACGGTGGAAGGCCTCGAGTCATTTTTAAAGCAGGGGACCGGTCAGTAGCCATAACGTCCAAAGTTAATGGGGGCTCTTTGCATCGGCAATTCAAACGCGGTTCAATAAAATTCGCGAAAAACAGATTCGCTGACTACTGTCGAAGATCGTTTGCATGGAGATGGCCTTTGGGACGAAACTTCTACTGAGAAATCAATTTTACGCTGGGGAAATAGGAAGAGGAAACTTCAATGGGCTCAAATGCTGGATCACTCGAGATTAAAAGCGGACTTTATGGACTGACGCTTTACTTTCATTTTTCCCAATTTAAACCCTCGTCCGGAAACTATTCGACGGCAGGTTATCTGAGACTAAAGTGCTGCCTGTTGAAAGCAGGATTAATAAAAACAGATTACACTTCGTTCTTTTCTTTCCTTATGGCTTTATCTTCAATGGGCGAACACGTGCCAGGCGTAGATATGCTAAATCCGTGAAAAAAAAAAAATCAGACCCAGCCATGAACTGGATAGTGTCGAGTTCATAATATTAACTCTCACTACTGCCATCTAGATTCTCATCCGTGCAACTAGTCAATGCTATATAGTCAAACTGTTGACCGGGCAGTGCTGTCGACAATCGCAGTAGACGCCGCCGTGGAATTTCAGGACGGAAAATTAACGAGGGGATAACGTCGACGACAGGCGAGGATGCTGCGAAAATGGCGAAAGCGCAGTTTCACCGAGAACAATTTTACGGGAACGCGTGGGGTAAGTCCCGCTGGGAAAGTATAGAGATTTCTCGTGGATTTATGGCCGTTCAGCATTACCGTGCAGATTACTCATAGAGATCGAACGGCATTATACTGATTTCTATCTACGATTATCGATTTCGTCGAATTCTTCAAATTTCAATCGTCATCTATTCTGAAGCTCGTCTTCTTTTTAATATAGTCGACCAATATCGATCGCGATACGTTTCGTTGTGTTTCGTGACGCTGAGTATAATCGCACCCTGTGGAGGACTGTGTTAATTAATCATTAATTAGTGTATTCGTTCAATCAGGAATACCACAGCATATACTATTTTGTGGAATCAATCGGTGTAATCAATCTCGTCAATCCCATCGTACTTACAGCACAACATTGATCAAGCAACGTGTGTTGCGAAATACAATGAAAATTTATTCCGTTGCTTTTAATGCGGCTGATCATTTTTTTTTTAAATAAAATATCGCCATCAGTCATACTTTCGCGCCACATAGAAATAACCAACGAGCAGTAATGTATGACTTCAATGTTCATACTGCTTTTCAGGTTAATTATTACTCCTGCTCGGCACAGCGTTTTTACATGGCCTCGTATCTCGTTTGTGCCACAAGACTTTACCTGGTTCCAATTGAGGGTCAATTGGTTACCATAGGGTGTGGGTCCAATGGTTGGCACGACTTCATTGAAAAACTCGCTTATTTAGCAACGTAGGGTAGCGATGTGCCACTGTATAATGGCACTAATTGCGAGGCACTCGAGCCAAATGAAAAAAAGGGAGACAAATATCATTTCCGTAGACGTCGAGTGTTGGGTTTGCGCAAAAAAAACTTCCAACTCGGTAGTGTCATCCGATTTGAGTTGTGAGTATAAATTAGGTTAGGTTATGTACGTAATCCGACATTGCTCATTGCCAGACCCTGTTTGCTTTCGCATGCTGTATAAAAATTAATATTTAAAAGGGACTAGACAAATGTTTAAAGGAAAAAAAAGGAGTCAAGGGGGGCGGATGTTTCCAGTGACAGTGTGTAACAAGATTTATTCTTCCTTGGAAATTTTGTTAAATGTCTGTACGCGCTGCTCTAACGAGCAACCCTTCTACTCCTGACTCCTCACAGCATAGCAACCCGCAACCCTCTATTCACCTCCCCCACGGACTAAAATTTCCCTAGTCCTGAAATTTCTCACAAAAGTAGTCCCACGGGACTCATCCAGTTAATACGCGAGTTTCCCGATTAATTGCGCGAAAGGGCTCGACGCCCGCATCAGTTGCGTTTCTGTAGGTTAGGAGTTATACGTGTATACGTGGTACTCGAATGTTTTCACGATTATCCGCTAGGTGGCTACGTGCAGTGAGTCGAACGAAAAGGACTAGCGTGTCACTGCGCGTGTCAGGTAGTAACGTGTAAAGACGCCTAAAAACATAACCTCGTACGAAGCATATATATAACCTGGGAATACGTACTTTATATTAAACTGGACGCGACATGCATATCGAAAAATACACAGTAAAGGACGTGCCAGGTTTGTACGTAATGGGTAAAAAAGTTGCTATCCCGTATCGCCCCTCGCGCACAATGTGTCTGACGAGCAAGAGTTGTAGTCTCTTGGGAGGTACTTCGGAAACTTGTTGGGGTAGTAGGACTAACTGTAACTCAGTTCGATAATTTGACATTTTACGATTAACTGCCCGAATGAAGAAAAGTCGACCTTTCCTTGCCGAAAGGACGTCCATCTTGACTCGGCCATGAAATGAAAAAGCTTGAGAAAAAAATATTCAAGATAATTTCGAACTCCATCGTATGTAAGTAAAAAATTGTTATTTTTCTTACAAGCAGTATACAAACGTAACAAGCAACGTGTTAATATTTGCACTCTGTCTTACCGACTGACAAGTTTTTACCCATGCTCATCGCTCTCCTCGTCTCTGCCTACGTAAAATATTTTCACTTTTACTTATTCATATATAGGGAAAAGATTTTTTTTCTAAAAACCCAATTAATCGTTCACACAAAGATAACTCCATTCTACATCACGTACTGCTCAGATATGGTTAGACCGTCTGCAAACAAATTTTTCTTCAGTAACGAACAGTTTGCTAGACAAACAATTGATTCGCAGACCTTAACCAACGTGTTTCTAACGTGCTTCACATATAGTCTACTCCCAACACGTTCATCGTTAGACGGCACGTCTAGCATTGGAATTTTTATGTCACGTGCATTTCGCTTTGTGTATCGTGCATATCTCACGAGTCGATCTAAATTCCCTTGTTGTCATTCACAGACGGGGGTACGGGGTACCTCTCGCCGGGATAGGAGGAGCGAGAACGCAGAGGACGAGGTTGCGGAGGATGGAAGCAATTCATCATGGGAGGAGGGAGTTACCTACGTGTCCGGGTTTTCGTGGAATCGAGTTTGCTCCCGTGTCAACGTAATAATACATTTTCGCGGCAGTACCCATGCCTGCGGGTAAAATGGTGGAAAGAGAACAAGTGGACTACTTGTAGCAGTCAAAGCCGGACTCTAGGTAAACTATCGGTCTGTATCAGTGCATGAACTGGCCATAACTTTATTTTATCCTCCTGGGTTATATCTAGATTTATCGCTCGGACGTTGGACATGCTATTTCGGCGTTATTTATGGCGGCGTCACAGTAACGCTGGGAACTTGGCGTTGCATTCGGTATACCTACATGGAACGTACGCGTATGCAGTTGTACGGGGAGGGAGTCCAGGTAATACAGACATATAATATAGTACAATAATACCAGTCTATTCCTATATGCATAGTGACAGCGTCCATTTTCTGTACCAGGAGAGTCATCTTCATCCAGCTGTCGTTAACGATATATATATATATATATATATATATTTGAATTCTCAAATTTCATTTTGTATCCTTACCTAGTAATTCTCCTTTCCAGGACGTTTCTTCGTCTAATTGGCACCTGTGGACCCAGCTTAATTTCAGCTATCATGCACGCGCTTAATGAAATACGTTCTCGTGCACTGAAACTTCACACCCCTTTCCTGGCAATTAGCATCCCCACTGCGTTTTCCAAGGAAAAGCGGGTCGTTCGCGCTATCACTACAATTGTAGGTATACCTGTTTCTTTTTTTTCATTACTCGAGCACCTGTACCGTTGAATATTTATATAGTAACAATCGTAGTTGAGATTCGTGCTTTTACTTATTCGCCTTGGAATTTACTGGTGACAGTGTTTGCGTTGAACGTGATAACACCAAGACTTTTTGTATACAGTCTTCTGAATATAGTATATCTAGGAAAATGAATTCTGCCGAAGTAGCATCGAGGGGATTTCAAGTTGTTTTTGGTAAACTCATTTTCCTTGTGTACCGGACGTTATCTGGTGTCGAACGAAATACGAATTACAAATACGTAAGAGACGGAGACGGTTTAACGCCCTTGAAAACTTGATGTATTATTCAAAACATTTACTGAGACGCGACAGAAGCATTCATAGCGTGGATCCTTGCAATTAATTTAACCAGGTGCTCGGGAACATTTGTACCGCTCGATACATCCCCCCTTATCTGGATTCGATTAAATACGGCATTAAAGAAGCAATTATTTTGTATCGCAGCGCATTTTAATGGGTACTTGGCGAAATCGTTACGAGACAGCGAAGTCGGTTAAAGGGACTTTTGAGAAAGTACTAATAACGCGTAAAGGATTTGGTGAAATTGTTTTAGATGCATATTAATTACTCGAAAAACGATGTACGCGATGTCTTTTGTATACCGAGAATAGTTACGTGTCTTTTTTTTCAAACCTCTATGTTGTTGCTAAATAAAAGCTTATAAGGAAAGCTTCTTAGAATCGATGAATAACATTTATTTTGCAAGAAATACTCATTAAATGCGAATAAAGTCAATTTTCAGTATGATAAGTCTTGAAAATAATGTCGATAGATATAGCAACTAGTTAATATTAAGCTCACATATCATAATAAAGAATAGCATTGCCGTAACGATTTTTACTGATTTTTTCGTATAAAAAACCTGTTTATGAGTGTGATTTACGATACATTGTCAGACATGCCTTTAGTTTAGCAATTATATTGCTATATTTATGTATCATGCAGGTATAGGTGGTATCCTTTGACCAAATGGAAGGATCATTAATTACGTTGGCGAGCTCAACGGGAGTTACTTTTTTTTGTACCGAACAAGGCTTGTTCCTTTGAAGTAGTCGGGAAGCGAATTGAAGTTTGCTTTGCGTGAAGCCACGCAAATTGTGTCGCATTCATTAAAAGACGAAGAAAAAGAGCAGACGAGAAGGAAGCAAGAGGAATTAGGAGCGGAAAAGTCGTCGTTTATTTCATGGAACATGAGCTTGGCGACAAGACGTGGGATGAAAAAAAAAAATATTAATATTACACAGAAGCAGTGAAGAATGGTATCTATCATCAAAGCTCTTTTCACTCTTTGTTCTTAGTGTCTGTATATTAGAAAAAAATAAATAAAGATAAGCAAAATTTCGGAATGCCTTTAAAACATGAATCCCCGTGTAAAAGTTTTCCCCAGGGGAAAAATCTTACTTGCCTCTTTTCGTCCCACATTTTGCTTGCGATTTTCGTTTCTTCCCGTTATATCGTTCTTCCTCCATTCATCTCGAGGCTCCTCGAATTCACAGAGAACCAGTGCAAGCTCAATAGCTCAATAGGAAGACGCGAAAGACTTTGCGGATATGTATTTATATATTCAAAGGTGTATGAATAAAATATGCTTCTGGGGCCGAAAACAAAAAGTTCACTTCAATTCGTGCGCCTCGATTCTTCCCACGCGTTCACGAAGGAGCCTATCACTCCAGGCGCTTTAGCTCTTGACTGCTGGGGCGTGCAACCCCTCTAGAACGGAAGTCGTCACCAGAGCCAATATTTCCATATGCCGTGTTCTTAATATCCAGGTCGCAGTGGAGCCTCCGAGAATCCTTGCGATATTTTTCTCTACCGCTATCGCGTAGTGCAATTTTTATAAGCTGAATGAAATAGGCGGGATCCATTCTAACTTGTCTTTGCGAATCGCGGTAAACCCTAAAATCTTCGAGTTTTCATAATGAAACCCCGGATATTGGATTTCATGGAAATATCTTTCCTTCCCGCTCAAGTACAGTTTCTTATAGTTGGTAAGCTAATAAATTCTTTCACGGAAAGCCCCCGTCAGAACGGAATATGCGGGATGTGCTTTCTCAGTGGGTCTAGGGGGCGCGGGTCATCACGTCAGATTCTCCTAGTCGAATTTGCCGTGTGGGATAATCGCACGGGCTTTCGTGCTTCTGCAGAGTCATCAGGGAAGCCAGGGTGGGGTCCTAAACATCTCATTGTGGTTCAACCCCTCGAGGTAATACGATAGAAATTTCCCTGCGTCATTTTGGCTTCGGTCTTCTGCACCCTCTCGCGTCCCTCTCGGCCTCCCCCTGCTGTCCCACTCTTTATGTCTCTCACCCTACCTCGCCGACCAATTTACAATAGTCAGATCCGTGGGCGCATCGATCAACCCACCTATATCTATTCTTTCTTCGCGACGACCTGGCAGATAGGGTTGTCGCCTTTGAAAAACGGGACTGCGTTTAAGGAAAAGGGTCTCACGCTTTGTGCTTTGGCGACATCTCGAGAAACGTGAATAGCTGAGCTTTTAGGGAAAAACAAGAAAATTAAAAAAAAACATAGAGAATGACAGGATCATAATTGACGACGCCGCGTAAAAATAATATTTTTGTCGAGTGGACAATTTGGGGCTGTGAATCCTTCAGCGATCTTTTTAATGGTTATTTTTTTTTATTTATTACGATGTTTGATAATGAATTTCTAATGCTCTTGGGATCGTTGTGCTTAGCGGAATTATCAATGGTGGCTTAATTATGATTTAATGGCTTGTTTCAAGTGGACCTCAGGGGATGGATATATTAAGCTTCTACAAAGTACCCATCGTAAACTTGCTATTGTACTATAATCATACCCTTACGAAGTTGTTGGACTTTTCAATTTTATTTAAAAATTTTATTGTACTGCTAAAAAGCCCATTCTTGAGATTACGGTGCTATTCGAGAATCGTGCACGAGTTGGCAATATGAGAATTTAATATTTTAATCACCTTCGATTAAGCTACATTTAAATATTATTGCCAAACTATAAATTGCTGTGGTATACTATCGTCTAACATACAATTTATTAACACTTTGACGAGATAATATTACCCAAATCCAATTAGCTTGCAACTTTGTATAGGTACACGAGTATCTACATATATGTATACATGTAGTGTAATATATTATTCATAGGGAATTTATAGTTTTATTTCATTCACGCTATATCTATAGTGCCCTCGCAGATCGTATAATATATCCCGATAATAAAATTTGACAGCATTTCTTATATTTTTCCTCGAATGAAAAGACCTCCTCCTGCGATCCTCGACGGTTTTCCGTGGATTCTCGACGCTGATGTTATCGACTTTTCAATTAAAACGAGAAAGAAACCTTCGTGCTGCCGATTATACCAAGAAAGGTAGACTCCGTCGTGAAAGTGACGATAAAAGGAAGAGTCCAGTCTCTCGCGAAAAGCTGCTTACGTAAAACCCGAAGGGATTTCATCGGTAAGAAAAAGTGCAATACCATTGCATCCAGGGAGGAGGCTAGTTTTGAGAAAAAGTAAGGCAAAAAAATAAAGGGAACAAGAGAGCAACAGAGGAGACGGGAAATAAAGGAGTAAAATCCCGTTAAAAGAATATAGGTGGAAGTAGTTGAGTTTACACGTAATTAACAGTGTGAATTATTCCCGCGAGACTTTTGCATAGGAAAGGTTACTTGCTGCATCCCGTGCAGTTTTACGGTATGGGTGACGGGGGGATTTGGGGAAATCGCGGAGGGGCTGGGTAGGGCACTTCCTTTTTGCTCCGGAAGTACTCTTACTCACGTTACCAGGTAATTACGCTACTGCTAAATTATTCTTAAGCGAGCGAGCAAAAGTTGGGGATGTCAGGAGGGCCGACCCCCTAATAACTGAACACCCTATTTACGCAATACGTAAGTCCCGTGTGAATGGAGGGAAAGACACTTTGAATGAACGAACTAAGGATATCGAATAAATCAAACTGATTTTATTTTTATTACGTATCCTTGAGTTCAACTCTCCCGATCTAACTGCTTGTCACGTATACTATACACGGTGGGTGTACGTTCGTAGACACGTAAATGAATATAGGGGTGGTTCACCTAGGACAGTCATTTATTTCGCACGTTTGCAGATGCGCTCCAATTTACGTGAATGCTCGGTAGGCAAGATAGCAGGAAATTGGGGTGTTAAGTATTATCATTGGTGGGTGGTCAGGGTGGGCCACTCGGAATAGGAATGGGAATTGGGGATGAAGGAAGGCCTGCCTTCGCTTATGTGTATACCTGCAGTTGCAATGATTTTCAATCTACCGGGTGCGTCTGAGTTAAGGGATGCAAACGGAAATAAATATCTCAGACTTGATTACAATTATCTTCGGGCATGACTTCTTTTTTTACTCTGTATATATGTATATTAGAATTCGTTACCAATACGATGTCGCAGGAACTCTCGTGAAACAACACCTATAGGCACGCGTATACTCGTTCCACGTTCAAAGGAAATGAGGATTTAAAGAAGGAAAACGAAAACCGAAAAATTTTCATTTTTTTTTATTAAGTAGTTTCTGTTTTATAAATTCGTGACGTCATTCGATCTACCGTACTGCGTGTGAGATCTGTCAAAAGTCTTCTCGATGACGCAATTATACTATGACGTTGATCTCTCTGGTTCTGTCTCTTCCCCCTCACCCCCCTTTCTCCCTCATTAGGTTCCTCTTGGAACAAGAATTCACTGTATTCTGGATGATTGCTTGCTAATCTTCTCACGTGGTAGTTTACTCGTAGCAACCCTTAGCCATAACGTGGTAGGATTTCGTATAATTTTCGACTAATTAGTAAACCCGTAAACGAGTAGTATACTCGGTACCAAATAATTCTACGTTGTAGGTATATGCGAATGTTATTAAACCGCCATCCTTATTTCGTGCCTCCAATCTGTGAGAAGTCTGAATTTCATCTCGGAAACAGTATTGGTTTCATTAATTCCATTACTCGGAACAGGGTTACCGAGTCTGACATTCTTTTGGTACCGGTGTCAATGGGAGCTACCTTTTAGGAGTTGGCTTTTATGAGACGATATGATGCAATAAGATAAGGGAGGACACTATAGAGGAGGAAGGAGTATTGATTTCTTCCAAGGACAAAAATTCACTTAAGTTCATGATTTATTTGCAAGAGTTAAGGATTTTTTTGTACGATACCGTCGTGTGAGCGACGTATAAAATAATAATAATTCGCGGTTTTACGGTTATTGCATTATATTGAATAATTGTGCTAAAATGCATCCTCGTGAGATATCGAGAAGATATTAATTGTGAAATGTCACTGATGCAGGATTCCTTCCTTTCATGGTAATTTATAAAGCGGATCGAAAGACTTTCTCGTTGAGATCATGGGAGCGTATGGCGTATTACGTGAAATACAGATATTTTGCATGATCGAATATGTAAACTTCTCAGAAAACGCATCAAACGTCTTCTGAATGCATTCGGGAAGAAACTTTGAAATAAAATTTTTATCCTTTGAAGTAATTCCATACGGAACGGGTAAAACGAACGGGAAGCAATAATGTCTTTGCCGTTTCTCAATTTCTCAATCGCGCCAGAAGAAACGTCAGGAATAACATTGAGAATCAAAATCGGATATAATAAAATGGACGAATCTTTTTCTCGTATAAAAGAAATGTGTATCCAGGACCGTTCATTCGTACGAACCATCAAACCAACGATTCTCCAATCCCATTCGTTCATACGTTTTCAAAGATCCTTTTCGTGCAGGTTTACCAACGTTACCGAACTTCGTCCCAAAACTTTTGGGTAAGCACTTCCGACCGTTGAGAATGGACGAACTTTATTATTGAAAAATGGATAAAAATGTGACAGGTTTTCGAGTATCCACGACGAGAGAGAGAGAGAGAGAGAAGGAGATGGGAGGTGAAGAAAAAATGAGAAATGATAAGATTCGGTGATAAAGTTCACGCACGGATGCATTTTACACGTGAGTTCATAATAAAGTGAAAATAACATCAACCAGTCCAAAAGTCTCTGATAAATATCAATCCTTTCTTTTTGATTTATAATTAATTTCTCGTGCGTCCTAAAAATAAATTTTTAAAGTGAGACACGGATCTATTACTTGCGAAAAAAATTGAAATTACGATCTTTCAATGTAAATGAAAATATGTTACCTCGTCAACCGCTAACTGGGATAGACAGAACGATGGAGGAGAGGAAAGAAAGAGAAAGTAAGAGACAACGAGTATGTAAGAGATAGAAGAAGGACACGAAAACACATGAGAGAATCCCAATGGAATCCTTACTTTCTGACAGTATGGTGCACGTTACCGAGAACACGTGGCCAGGAGTAGAAATTATTAAATGAACTGCAGGTGACAGGTTAAGCGCGTAAAAATGGGATATGTCAAGATGTCAAGCATTGGGGGAAGTTTCCGTCGAGTAACCTTTCATTTGTCATCCAGTACATTCGTGGCAGTTCGCGCGTTCTTCCCAAGACTCATCGCTTTTATACAGAAAACCAGGAAAAGTCGACTCTTCAAGATCATATCTACAGGATAGGTGACCCCAGTTAGGTTACGTTTCATCATCGCCCTCTTTTACCCTTTCGCGCTGTACGCGTAACAGGGGAGTATACATATACATGGAACGCTGGAACGCGTATGTTACTCATACGAATACATGGATAATATCCATCCACGAATGTGTATATACATGCGCGACATCATTCACACGTTTAAAAATAATACAAGAGAACACTTGGGAACATATACCTATACGACCGATGAAAAATCTAGAGACTTTTGACGTAACGTATGGCCCTTGTCAAAAGCAGATAATGTCAGTTTTTCATACTTTTGTCCTTCATTATTTTTCACCCGTTACACCGTTGCGTTTACCTCGCATGGCATTTCGTACGCACAAACGGTGGTCAGTTGGCGTCCGAATAGAATTCATGGCATTAATCGTTCGCTCATGTGACTCGCTGAAAGCACAAAGTTCGACGGCAAATCCAATACCGCCTACAGTCACGATATCTCTCCCAGTGCGTTGATCTTTTACTTGGATACAAATCTGCAATAAAATAAAAGAAACAAAGGTTAGGTTATTTATGACCAGCGAGTGACTCGCGATTTTCAAGAGAAGTTATCCTTGTCGCCAAAGTTACTGCGGCGTTACCCTTTATCCGAGAAAGTCGAAGCGATCTGTCGATGTACAGCATCCATCCATATACCGTACTGTACGTACCGTATTCCATTACTAATCCGTCTTATCAATCACGTCTTTATCAGTTACACCGCCCATCCCGCCAGGGGTGGCTTATTATATTTTTCTATTCTCGCTTAGAATCGTAAAAAGCCATACTCGAGAAATTGCACGGGTAATCAATCTTTGAATTATGCAATCACATGTTATTTTGGTTTACGGTGAATTTTTCCAAATTTTTTGTATTTTTACAAGCTTTTCATTGATTTATTGACAATATGATTTTTTCATTATTTTCTCTTGACAGTCTATATACCATAAGATGACAGGCATCCAATAGCATCGAGCGAGCGGTGGCAGGCCGACAGGCAAATTTCTGGAACAGAGGGTGAGCGCAGGGGATGGTTTGCTTTTCAATCTCACGTGCGGTTTCCGTACTGTGGGATAGTCGACATCGACGATAGGCTTTATCCATATTCTTTCCGGTTTTCTGTGTCGAGTTTGGTGGCGGTGGGGGGGGGGGGGGTTGAAAGTTATCGTATTTCGGGCTATAGGTACCAGCCTCTTCTCCATGGACCATCCGGGGATAATTGAATGTGGTTCGAAGCCCAATGCATGCGGAATCTGCTTTCTGGATATTATTGGGTTTTCGTATTTTTTTTTCCTATCTCATATAGTTGTCAGTTGTCGGGTTATCTTTTCTCTTTGTTTAACTTTCATTTTCTTTTTTTTCTGTCTTTTTTATACCTTTCTAACCGGAGCACCCTGATAATTTCAGGTTCTTCGGTAGGGGGAGTCGATAACGTGCCGGCTCATTGGAAACGAATGGGAAATAAATCCAGGCTGAAGAAACAGCAGTGATGCTCCGTTATCAAACTTCAAACACTTCACTTCGAACCGGCCCTTTCTGCAAGTACGTACTTCCTGCTAGGCACATACTGCTTCTCGTTATTCTTTTCTGAGATTTTTGCATGATGATAAGAGATTTTTCAAAATTTCTCTTTCCACAAATCTTTATGACTTTATCGAACGTCTTTTGTTGCATGAGATTTTTAGCATGCGAATGAACAGACATGCAAAGGTAAGGACACCATTAGGAAATTTAAGGCTTTCGGTGTCGCACAGATCTTTTCTCAATTCACAGATACTAGAGACTGATATTCTTAGAGACGGTTGCACTTAAAATGCATAAACTGCATATGGACAATCATAGTAAACCATTGTGCGAACGATGATCCCATTAAAATTTTCAAGACTCCGATTAGTATCCGTTATATATATCTTTCTTAATTAAGTAGCGTTTCATCCATTATACAAAATGTCAATGAAAATTTTCAAACTAGGTGAAATTCATGCCTACCCCTAACGCAAACGACCCCTCATATTAGGAAAGCACAGCTTTTCGATGCTGAAAATTTTTACCCGAGGGTAAATCGACGCTGTCGCCGAGGGCCGAAACAGGAGGGCGTCAGTGGCGCCGGTTTAATAATTTTTTAGGGAAATTAAGACGACAACGAAACAATGCACGCACGAGAAACCAAATTCACACGTTTCTCGCGTTGATTGGTCCATTTACGGGGGGAAGGGGTTGGGCCCATTATCAGATCCAACATCCAGGCTGCTCAACAACCCTTTAACGACTTGTCCTTCCCACAATCCTCATACTTGTTATGTCTCCTTGATTTCCTCCCTTGATACTCACCCCCAGGCTTATATCAAGCCATCCCCCTTCCAGTAGCGACGCAACACGACGTCATCCCCTCGTCGATGACGTCTCCGTAACACCCCGCCCCACCTTCTTCCAAAAGACGACTAACTCGAGATCGACGGCCTTACACGCCACCGCTCCCCCCCACTCCACCCCTTTCACCTTCATACTAACTCCATCTCTTCTCCCTATCATCCCTTATCCTCCCTCAAAGTCTCCTGATTCTCCCCATCTACCCAACGTTCGCCATCCCCATTCCCAACCCCATCCCCCATTTACTCTTCAACCCCTCGCTCGCTGTTATTAAGTTCTCTCTCGTTCCTTTGCTCCAAGTTTCCGAATTAACTACAGCCAACGTTAATTATAAATATCTACTCTGGATGTTTAATTCCTGGACTTCGGATGGCCATTTGTCGCTCAGCTAACCGGCAACATTGATGATCCGATCAGAGTGGGTCTGGTCGAATAAAGAGGAATACAAATTTTATATCGATGTATACCAACATACGTGACTGACAGGGATCCTTCTTTAATAATTAATTCCCATCCACTAGTGGGTATGGGAAGTTAGCCCCCCATAATTCGAAAATTCTGGTTCTGTTGTTTGTTCTGAGTTGTTCTAAGTTTGTTC
>JARQTI010000568.1:951431-1036696 GCA_030142655.1 Trachelus tabidus | reverse complement strand
AACAAACTTAGAACAACTCAGAACAAACAACAGAACCAGAATTTTCGAATTATGGGGGGCTAACTTCTCGGACCCTCCACTAGTATCTAAAAAGGTAAGGGAACTCAGTATGGCTATTTATTTATTCTACTCGAATAAAAAGACTCGCAAGACCTTTGATAACGTATATAAGACCTTTGTTTTTATACGATTCTCTATTAGGTGTAATAAATCTACCTGCAGAAGTAATTATCCACTTATTTGCTCACGAAGAACCTTTATATCCTGTGTGGCTGGCATCTCTGGCTACTAAATAGAACATTTTCCGTATGATATTCCTAGCATCTAGTTTCAAATACGTTGCTTGCTCTTACATTGTATAGGTAAATACTGCATGGAGGATCGCTTCTGTTTTAAGTCTTTAACATGCTCTTCATCCGTACCGAAGATCTTTAACCTTGTTCCGATCTCGCGGGACTGCCGCTAGAATATTCCCCAAGGTGCATCATCCATAACGAATTACGTACTTATTTTGCTGAACAGGATTTTTTTCCACGAGGTCGTGAAAAAAAAAAACGGTTCATCAGATGAATGAGGGTAGAACAAAAATTATCTTTCAAATCGAATAACCAGCCAGGGCTTTTGAGTCTCTGTTTTTTTTTCCTTTTATGCCATCCTGAATTTATTTTCAAAGGGACTCCGACCCTCCACTGGAATTTAGGGTCTGGAATTAATCAGAGTCCTTGTAAGCCGTATGAGCTGATTAACAATACCAATTAACGAGGAACCCTCCTAATGGGGATGACTTATCAAATTTCGCGAGACTTTAAAAAGTCAATGATTGAATTTCCTCGATGTAGTATGATGCAGTAAAGGGTGACAGGTGGAGGGGAAACGGAAGTGGTGGAAAATGGAATGACCACGTGGAGGGATGACAGGGATAGGGGATGTTACGTGCACGTGAGTGCAGTAAAGTCACACTCTTCTGGTATAATCGACTACGACGACAGTGCGGCTGACATCGTCACGAGGATGGTTACGTCCTAAAGTGACGCTTCAATTGGGTTTTTCAATCAGAACTAATTTGCTGCGCTATGAGGCGATTTATATTTTCGGTGAATCGCCGCATGGACGGGAAGCCAATAGAGCAGGACATTCGGTTATTCCGCTCGATGCGTTTGGTAGCGCGTCGCGAATTTTATACATGTTTTTTCCCACGGGGCTACACGTGTCTTTTATTTATTTTTTTTTAATGAGACCGCCCCTATTTATCCAAATTATAAGGGCTGATACATTAATCAGTTTAAAATGGATTTAAATGGAATTTTATATTTCCCAGTACATTCTGCGTGATAAATGTAGACACCTGGTATACCTGTTACAGTATATCAATATTTATTCGAAGCAAGGTATATGTATACAGGGTGAATTACAAAAAGCGGAACCACTTCCCGAATGGTTGATATTTGTAAAAAAAATAGGATGAGATAATCGAGCATATTTAAGTTAATGATTATTTAATTTCATTTTTAATGAGCTGCAGATGATTTACATAGAATTCTAAGAAGAGATCGAGATCGTGGTTTTATGAAAAATTGAATTTGCACGGGGATTTGTATACGATCATTTTTTGCAACCCAAGCGAAAGTAGCTTACGTACTGTGATAACAGTCGTGCAAATCGAATTTGTTAAAGATATTTATAAAAGTCATTAATTGTTCTTATAATTATTGTTATCCGATATTCATTTTAAAGTTAATGAAATGTTTTTTTAATTTTACTGTATTTCCTTTTTGGTTTTGGATTTTATTCTCGCTTTTTAAAGCCATTCTGTTTATTAGAATTCAAGTATTGGATGATAATTTAGATTCTGATAAAAGCCAATAGATTTGAATTCTGTAGAAATTCGAATTGGACCGTAACGGATGAAATCGCTGACCGTTTCGACCGATTAATCCCTTTGGGATTGTATTAATTTGAAATTATGAATGGAATTATGCAAATATCGAATTATCGAAGGCCATCGTCGGCGTTACTAACGCGAATCGTTGTAATTTCGTCGTAGCGGCATCGACTCTGAATCCATTACGCGATTAAAAATTCTCTCTTTCGTGTCCGAAGCGGCTGAGAGAATTAAACGATTGGAAGATGATACAACCCATAGTAACCCTCTCCCCGAGTAACGGATGTCAAATTCACTTTGATCTCCCTTCTATAAATGAGATCGGATAACTTCATTAAAACGTCTACGATAAGATAATGAATATTGCTTTATACATATTTTGGAAAATCTATAAATTTCACGTCTCGAAAGTAATTGAGTAAAAAATTGAAATTTGCTCAATTCCCAATATACTTCTGTTGGTACTGTTACGCAGGAGTGTATAGAGAAACAGTATAAAAAAATTTACTTTGCGGCTTCATGGATTGGAATCAAATACTCTAAAGATGAAAACTTTTAACCGATCGATCAGCATCCCTATTGGTCCATCCATCCCACGTAGTGTTTGTCACGGGTTATGCAAACGGACCTAAAAGTTCATCCCTACGGGAAACAGTAGGAAATGTCGATCAAATCCTGTCTTCAAAAAGGGTCATAGATGTCGACGAGGAGTTGGAACCTTTATTATCAGTGGCGTTGACGTAATCTAATTCAACATGGGAAGTTAACAACGTTCCACTTCTATTCTGGTTGCATGTTTTGAGATCGAATGAAATTTACCGACAGGAAATGGAAGCCAGGTGGCAACACGTTGTCGATGGATTTTTCGTTTTTAGGTGAAAGGGGTAAAGCGATATAGATAATGTCAAGCGTACAGAGCACTGGAGAGTGATAGAATGGCTGGAACGGCCGTTTGATTGTATAAAGGAGAGGGGATGAAACTAAAACGATGAACAAAGAGGTTGAGAACCTCTTGCTAGGGAAAAAGACAGGGAATAGATTTTGACGATTCTAGGGGATAGGGGGGGGATAGAGATTCTACCTACAGCGTAGGGGTCGGCCGATGAACTAATAGGAAACCTCATGACGCACCTAACCCACTATCTACCCTTATTTTCCGAGTACACACGAAATTGGGACGACGAGGCACTCGAGGGATCAAATAGCTTTCGATTGCCAGTGGATTTCGTGCAGATACGAATTTTAGGGTAGGTGCTACTTAGAGGATAAAATATTGACTATCAATACGTGCTTGTAATTAGTCGAGAAAATTACCTGGCTCAGTAGGTTATAAATAGCATTTTTATATGAGTCTCACAAGCATTGCTGATTCATATATCATTAGAGGACTTAATGACTATTTCGTATAAACCCCGTAAGAAAATTTCATCAGAGTTTCCAAGAGTGCTCACCGGGAGTCGCTGATGTAATTTTAATGAGCGAGGGGTTCCCGAGAAAATCGTAATTACCATTCGGTCAGTAAGCCACGTGAGAATTTTTGATGTAGCATAAAAGGGATGGATCTGGACCATGCGACGCCTGGCGGCGGCGTCGGCGTACTACAAGGGCAAACGTAAATTTAAATTCTAAATTTTCCATTTCCATTCGATTAAGCTTCAAGAGGTTGCCTTTTATTTACATACATATAGTACGCACAATCTTTTCTTCAGTTTTGTCAATAATCTGAGTATACTCCTAAACAAAGTTGACTTTACGGATCCTTACCTTAAAACTCTAGCGGCGGTTGACGGAACTATTGAAAAATTAAATATTCTCAAAATCACTTTGATCTTCGATGAAAGGTTAATGCAGGGATCGTACCCTCGCCTGTAGGCTTCGCTTTGTTGCATCTATAAATACTGAATTTACTGATGCAATTTCCATAATCCTTTTTCTCCAATTCGAATCCATATTTTAACAATGTATGCAAATATCACAGACCGCGTTCACATTCATCCTTGTTTTCTCCATCTCCTTCATCGCTGCTATAGCTTTTCTCCGCCATATGTTTCGAAATCAAATTGAACAAAAGTTTTTTTCATGCCTGCCAACTCAAGCGTAGTTTGAAGAATGCTGTGATATAGGGATAAATGAACCCCTATGAAATTCTTGTACCGTTATAGAAAGTATTCGCAAAATGGCCATTGAACGCTGAATGGTACGGCTAATATTTGTTTAAAATAAAATCATCATTTTTCCTTATAGATTTATTTCAATTATTTTCCATCTTTCGCGTATCGTTACAGTAACTCTGAGACCAAATTTCAAAAAGTATTATTAGCAGTTAATTTTCACTTGAACAATTTGAGATTATTTCGCCGCGTTATGTTTTCGATTACTTGTGCAGTATGCACCTAGGACTACGTCAGGGATGCAAAAAGCGCGCGAACCGTTAAAAAATAATTATTCTTCTATTTGCTCCGCAACTACGAGGAGACCGTGCAAGCAAGTGCAATTAACAATTTCTTTTAATAGAATCGGTAAAGTTTAGCATACTTAATGAAAGACGATTTAAGTTATCCGAATTATTTGAAAAGTTTGAGAATTTTGTGATGAAAAGAAAAGATAAAACTGGTCAGTCCATGCTAAAAAGACACGGGGAAGCCGGGTTATATCCCCGAGCCAAAAACTTCGCAGTCGCGACTAATGTCGGAAGAAATTATATCGTTACGAAAATAATGGGGAGGTGGTGCATCATCTGTCAGAGGGACCAGCCCGGGAGATAATTACCTTGCGAACTAATTAATGCCAGCTAACTCATTATATTCTCTCTGCGATTAGCGACTATGTATATTACTCGTTTCCAATGTATCCACAGAGGAATATATATGTATACATATGTACTGGACACGTATGTGTATCATATGCATATTTATCTATATCATTAGGCAGAAAGATAGCTGTAATGAAAACTCAAAGGGTAGAATCAAGGAGTCATTGTCCCACAAAATATCCAGCATTCTCTTCGTTTTATAACCGAGTTATGACACACACACTTTGCATTTACCCGTTTGTATTTTTGGACGGACCAAAACATTTGAAGATCGTGGACGTTCTAGCGAAGCCGATGCGTTCGCCAATCTGATTGGTCTGTGGGATATATTACAGCGCGCCTCTCGGGAAGGTTCTCGATTTTCGAATTGATAAGTATTGTAAATTGCTGATAGGTATTGGTTTTTAGTCACTTTAGGGATCTACCGTTTTGTGCGATGTCAAATTTGTATAGTTTATTCAGGAACAGTTGGCTACGGTCAGATTTCGAGACGGTTTAGTGGTTTAATTTCAACATACCTGGGGCCCATTTCGATTGATAATTTATTTTTTTTTTCCCGGGTGCCATTCGTTTGCTCAGCGACGATTTACGAAAATCGTCGTTATAACGTATACCGATGTGTATATGTGTGTGTACGTAATACATGGGTTATCACTTCGGTACATATTGATCATTTCTTGTCGAGTGACCTGTAAATCCTCTTCTCCATTCTTCTTCAGAATTTCAAACTTGCCGACCTCGTTTTCACGACTGACGGTACCTACTTATCGAATCTTCCTGACCAATTCTATTTTTCAGTTTGGCAGACGAATTTCGTGAAAGTTTTCGTGGACAAGAAAACTTTGTAGGATTACCTACTTGCGAGAATTTCTAGGGCGAGCAATAACTTGAATTAGATATTTTTGAGGTCTTACAATCAATGTCAACATTTTTAGAAAGAAACATTGATAGCGATAAATAATTTTTTTCATATTAAAATATGTTGTTATTACATATTCCAAATATAAAATCGACTATAACACTCAATTATTGAACTCAAGACGTAGTAGAGGAATTTAGATTGTATCATTATTTTCTTTTGAACCGTTTTCCAACAGTTTCTATGGAGCAATCCCGTTCTGTTATTTACCATCTGGAAACTTTCTCGGGTTCCTCTCTCGTTCTCGGGCTGGTACATCCTACTAATTATTTAATAGCTTGCATTTAATTTCCCTCACATTTCAGGTTCCTCCTTCGCACCCTTTCACCAACAATTATTTACGACTTTGATTAAAAACGATCGTTCTTCTTTTATTGCATCTTAAAGAGAGACGAGTCGGAGCGAAGTTCCTAACCTACAAACTTACCGAGCAGTCCCGAAGAAGAGAGAGAGGGAGAACTATAGGAAATTTTTCTTGTAGTTAAACTTTCTTTTCCTGCGATTTGCCCCAATAACATTTCTTACAAGTGTAAAAGACGCCGACGCCACCATCGACGCTATCTTATAATAGCTTTTGCAATGTTACAGCAATAACGATTAACCTGAATACGTAACAATCACTTCTTCCCACATACCCTGTTAAGATACTCAATGTCCAATAGAAGTCGCTTTGAGAATTACGCTCGATGGAAAGAATGCGAGAAACATATTCATAATGAGAATGCAATAAAGATACAGTTTCCCCTATCTCGAAAGTTTAACTATATCTTAAAGCTACCGGGTATGGAAAGTTGACGCACGTTCGATCCTTAGCTAGTACTGAGCTAGAACTTGATGGCGTTGGCTATTCAGGAAAAATCATGGCTGCCCTTAAGGAAATCCTTATGAGGGTCTAACGTGACCCTAATAGGTAAATCCAAGGATTTAATAATCGTAACTAAGACTTGGATTCTTAAATCAGGCTTAAATTACCCTTTTGCTGGGTCCTAACGGGACACGAGTTAAGCTGACCTAACCAAAAATGTTCACTGTTTAACATCCCGAAGCTAATTTTTCCTTATACGAGTCATATCACAGGTTTTCATGACTATGTCTTACGAGCATAAACGGGCTTTCTGCAATTTCAAGACAGAATGCCGGCAGTCTAGATGACTTCGGGTACAGACCGCATAAGAATAAAAATTCTACACGAGTAGCTTCTTCGCAAAAACATACGCGTATATCCTATCAGCAATATTCTCGAAGGATCTAGGTTAGCGAGAAATTGAAATTGCTTTCGTTCACTTGCTAGCGCATGTACGAAATGATAGGGCATTCCCGCAAGGATATCAAATCGAAACTGCTTATCCGTTTTGTAACCTGTAAACAAACTAACGTGTAAACTCAAACGTACGTTCAATCGATAATGTTTACGTTGTTACATAATTAGCACAGCTTCATCGCTGTGATATACACAGTTACAACCCTGTGTTCTGCAGCGCGTGGAAATTTACGTAATTTTCCATGAATTTTGAACTGGTTGCATTAATATCCAAATATAGAATCCGCAGTACCAAAACGGTGGGCATTTACAGTTTTTTAAATTTGATAAATCTTTATATATATATTTACATATGACAAGCAATGCTAATTCTGGTGCAAGAGTGCTTAAAGAATTTTTTTTTAACGGTGGTCCTAGTACCAAGTATATGATATTTTTACTTGATGGAGAACTAACGGAAGGAAACCTATATCGCGCCAAGGACCTCAGTCACATTCCGGAAATAACTGGCGACGCTTCGTGCTACGGGTGGTACTGTTCTCCTGTGCCAAAAGGAAACGCGGAGTAGCTACCTCCCTTGTATCGTCAGCCCCTGCCCAATGTAGTCGTACTGTCTACCGAGTAATTTCGCAGGAACGACTATACAAACTTGCTGCATTGTTTTGGTGCCCATAGATTGGCATCAGTACTAATTTTCGCCAAGGGTTGCTGCTTATTGATTCGATGCTATGAATTCGTTATTAATTTCTTGTTTATCGGCTCATGCACTAGTTGGACGTGCATCATTTGCTGTCACGCGGAGCTGCTTCCTATTGAAGTTAATTTGATTTTGGTTGATTAAAACTTGCTGTTATAGAATAATGTCAATAGTAGGGGATAGAGCGGTTCAATGCAAATATTATATCTATATACTTGTGTATACTGTATAATGGTTAATACGTCATGAATTAATACTTTGAAGTCCTCGTTGCTATATCTATGTATAATTATTATAACAATGGCCGGAAGATAGTTAATAACCAATCAACACTCTTTGTTGTGTTTATTACGAAAACAAAGGTTTTTGGGAATTTTTATAAATAATTGTCTAATACAGTGTTGAATAAATTGATACATTCATAGTGATATATTTTATTCATTTTTCACTGTCTACGAATGCATTGAATTACTTATGTCCTGTATAGTGGTACGAGTTTTTTTTAAGGATTTTTCGCTTTTCCATTTTCATCCCCTATGTTCACGATCCCCACGTCCTGGTTAGGTATACGTTTGACTGATTCAATTTCGCCCGAATTGGTCTTAATTAATTGCAGAATTGTACAACGCCGCGTCGCGATTAACCGTAAATTCTTGATTGAGCTTATTTTAAAAACATCCCCTTCGCGGAAAGCTTGTCGAGTCAATTAGACTTTCGCGGAAAATAAGAGGAATCATAATAGCATCCATAATAAGATCATAGCAGAGGGTTAAAGTTTCAAGCAAGGTAGTAAAGTAAAATAAAAGGGAAAGAAGGGAAATGTGCTGGGGGTTCAGAGAAAGAGAGTAAGGGAAGATGGAGTGAAAGTATGCGTATAAACATTTTAAGGGATGCTCTTGAGAGGGGATGTAGCTATCTGCTGCCAGTTCATAACTCTTTTCGGTTTCCGTCCATGTTTTTTTGTTCTGCTTTTTTTCACCCTTTTCCTCAACGCTCGCAAAAGCCCAGCAGCCAGCATGAAGGATCTCGTAGATACGGTCCGACCTATGATACGGAATATATCTATCATTCTCGTGCGATTCCATGTTAATGCAATTTCAGGACGGTTAGCGGAAACGGGCCATATCCTACGGCAGTCGGCGTCGGCGTTGGCGTCGACTGTTACTACTGCTGCTGCTATGCTACCTAGTAGCAGCTACCGCCGCGCCAACTGTAATGTCACTGCCCCTTTTTTTTCGTCTGCTTTTTTGCATGCACGCAGATATATTCCGTGTCATTTCGGGGACGCGATTTGGCCGGTACTCGTCGGGACGCCGGATGTCGTTCCAATTATCGTCACGATTGGTCGACGCTGATCGTTAAGAAAACACTTTTCAGCAGACCCAACGTAACGTGCACGTGAGTCATAATTTTGCACTCCTATGCATAAAGTCAATCTAAAAGCCCCGTTACATCGACGCTACAAAAGTAAATATACAACTGACGTAGCAGGATGAAAATTATTACCGAAGCAGTTACCAGTATTTGGAGAAAAAATGTTTACTGGCTATTAGTAGCGATTTAGTCGAGATTCACTATATTGATTGTATTCTCACTGGTTTGCTTTGTTGATTTATCTAAAATGGTTGAAATTATCAATAGGTATTTGTTGTTTATGCAAATACTAATTATTGCCATAACTAACTATATATATTCCCCCCCCCCCCCCAGCATGCACCGTACGTATAACATTGTTTTCACTATGTTATAAATTCAGATAATTATTAGCCTGCAGTTTCCTACCTTGTAGGTCGAGTAGGTCGTACGAAAAATATATGTTTGTAATATTTCATAATTGTGGAAACGTGTACGGGAGTTAAATGTTTTTGTTATTGGTATTGTTAAAGTAATTGTATGTAGCTGCTCTTTTTCGGGCGTCAATTACGAGCAAGTTTAATTAATCGGTGACTTAATTATGCGATTGGCGACTATCGCGAGCTTGTTGTGTCAATTATTTCCTTCAAAGCGAAAGGTCGGTCCGCGCAGTTAATTACTATTAAATTTACAGAGTTTAATGGAGATTTCAAATGAAAATCGTAATTTACAGTAATCGATTACCACTTGTATCGGTTACTATTATATCAACTCTGTACAGAACATTTTAACGTGACGTTTGATTTACGGATTTATCGTTTCCAATAGAGGTGGAATACGCAAACAGCCGAACCACTCGATACGGCAACGTGAACAAATCCGTCAGGGTATAACGTCAGTTTGTTCCTCTCAATTTTTCTCCCCCTTTTTTTTTACGAACATTCCTGAAGGACAAATAGTACCAGAGGCATTGCTGAATAATCCACATTAAGCCGATCGATTATCGGATACAGTGCTTGGTACGATATGTAAAGTCAACATGGCCTCTAACCCTCAGGGGACGAACATAGTGTGAGCTAAAAGAAAAAAGATTTCTTATAAAAATATTCCTTGGTCCCTTGTTTTTTTTATCAAATATTTTTTTCCCCTCTTAGGTGTCGCTTCGAAGAGGCCATTATTCTCTCTCAGGGGATGCTAATCGCGAGTGGATGACGGTTCCCTCGGGTCGCAAGGGGTGGCAAAGAAATAAAGTCAAAAAAGAAATTGAATGGAGTCTTTATGTATATCTACATACAGATTTAATTTTATCGATAACATCCAATGTCCTGACGTTCTTATGTCTGACTATGACAAGGCTCTCACTACTTACGCTCGACTCCAATGTCAATTTTCTTTCGATTTGCTGATATCGTCTTTGTGAGGTAGGAGCCTTTTTTTTCTCGTTTCCGTACAATATATCTACGTGTGCGAGACAAACCTGAAGGAGACAAGGGAGAGGAAGGAAAGTTATTTATTGAGGTAACTAGAATTTAATTCAATTTTCGTCGAGAGAAAGATAAAGCTTTCGGCTGACCATTGTAGTACGAGATCTTTCTTTATTACTTTTGCTACGACGTAAGTTTTATTTGGCAATGAAAAAAAAAATGTTTTACGTATCATAAATTCATGACGATTGTGTACGTATCTTTTATGGTCACAAAAATGTCCAACCCTCGAAGTCATTTTGAAAATTGAAGTCGCTGGTACATTTTTTTCGTTTCGAAGGAATTCTTTTTTTTTTAAATTGCTTGCGATTCTCTTGGACATTAAATATACACGGTAAAATCTTTCTTGGACGATATTCTTTTATTTGACTGTTGCGTACAGATTTTCATTTTCTTTATCTTCGCTTACGTATCATTTATTTTTTCGACAATTAGCTTACGACAGACGATTCATTTTCTTTTATTACAAACTTACGGGTACAACGTTTACAAATTATAACAGAGCACGAGGAAATGACGTATTAAATCGAAGATCGTTTCTTTTTTCTTTTCTAATATAATTAGAAACTTCGCAGTTAGCCAAAGATAATCATAAATACAGCGAGCTTCTATCTAGCACTATGTCCATCGCTAAGATGATAATATTTTTCATACTTACGTATCGATGATGTTGCGGCGTGCTGTTTCCATGACGACCCCAGTCTCCTCTATGGGATTATTCTCAATCGTGGTAATTCCCATGATTTAGGAATATTACAGTAGAAAATGTCGAGTACGCCGCCATACTTTTTTTTCTTTAATCCCGTGGTCTCACGGACTTTCCATTTATGTATATAAATTTTTATCTTTTTTTTTTCTTTATCGTCTATCAATATCATTATTATCGTTATGCCTTAACCTCTTATCGTTCGTAGCTGTCTCGTGTGGAATGCATGAGTTAACGCATTTTATTAACAATTTACATCAAAAGATAACATGTTCAAAAGTAACTGTATATCGTTTGTTGTATTATTTACTCGTCACTCCAATAAAAATTATTCTCCTATCTACTTCATACATAGTATAACATACATAACTGGAAGCCCTAGACTACTAGGTTTTACATGGACGATGTAATCGGGTCAGACAGATGCAACGGCGTCTCACGAGCCGCCGAGCTACCTCAGGATGGACGCTCGTAGAATGTTGACCACGTTGACCACCGTCGTGGCGACTACAATCAGTCGGTGAGTCTCGGACAAAACTGGATGACCACATCCGCTCGAGTCTGATAAACAAACGGACAAGATATTCTAAATTTATTGACCGGTAAGTTCCAGGACTCTTACTGATACGTATTAGCGACTATGAGGACACTCGATTACTTCCAGGACGGGCCTGAAAGTATTTTCATGTGTAACGGTATACTTCCAGGAACACAAAGCGGCACTCACACCGAATTTTTCAAAAACTTTTTATGCTGGACACTCTCGGAGCTGAAAAATGATTTCTTTAGGTTAGGTTAGCTCAGAACTTCAAGGCCACATGTCCCAAGATTTTGTTTAAAAGAAATAGCGGGTTGCCGTTGTGAGTGCCTCACGTCCTGGAAGCACACCTTTGATAAAATATGTATATATGTTATTTCTCATTATCATTACTTTCACCACTCGTTATCGAATTCCATGTGCCTTTCCTGTATTTTCATCGAGCGTTTTCCACTTTCAGGAAAACTCGTGAGGGCTTACAAGCTCCTTCGATGCAGATAACAAATACGTGCAGTACGATTATTGCCGTACAGCAATTTATTCTTTATTGAGAATACGCAGACGAAGGTATTTTCTACTTGCCGATAATCAACTGTTAATGGACTCCTTATCGGACTTTGAAATAGTTTAGTTGTTTATTATTAAATTCTCTATATTCAGACAGGAGTATTTGGATCGTTTGAATTGTGTGAAAGAATTTTTTTATTTTTTGAAAATTTTTCTTTTTACTTAATAATATATAATATTGGTATGGGACGCCATTTCTGTCACTGGTATAATACTTGCTCTGTTCGAAGTAAATGATTAGATCGACAAGTGATTTAGAAGTTTACCCACGTACAGTCACACTATTCGTGAATACTGAAATGTTGTTCAATCCGCGTTTTCTAGTAAACTCAAAATTTCTTTAGTAAGTGTCGCTACGCAACCGGGAGAAAAGTTTTCGTACCTTCGATCCTAGTCGCGAAAGCCTGCGGCCACGTAAGACCAAAGAATCATATTAAAGCTGACTTGCTAGTTTCTGATGAAATTTTCAAGTTAAAAAAAAGCTATCTTAGCAGGTAAATCAAGTTGGAAGTTACTCGGTGTTTTAAAGTCCACGTCGCAAATGTATCCCTTCGTCCCAGTAGTATCGCGGGAAGCGATCGAGGCGTCTCGTTTTCCATGAAAGCCAATGCATAATTCAATCCGCGTATTATGGAGCGAGTAGCGAAAGGGAAATTTTGCGGGAGATTCAATTTGGCAGCGATGAAAATAAATCTCACTGTTCTGGCTATTGAATAGGATGGAGGGACGGATATAGTGGAGATTCGGTGCAACGTGGGAATACGTGAAATGAGTGCACGTGCACTTGAAAGGACATGCGGACTGAGTGCACATGGCAACAAGGGCCTATGAACCGAACATTCCTCTTCATTCGGTCCATATCGCGAGTAATAAATCCCTCGCGAATCTTTATCACCTGTATCGGATTAATAAAGCGCACTCGTTTAATCCGTGTTGTTTTATTACGCGTGTCCGCCCACTCGAAACAGACTGTTCTTTATTAGTCTCTTCAAAATACCTTCGCTGCAGTAGGTGCGCATGCACTCTAACGCGTTCGACGTGTCTCGAAATTATTTGAATTTCGCGCCGCGAATTTGAAAACTATTCCCGACTCTTTCGCGAGGTTTTGATACACAGGAAGTCGACAAGGCGTGTCGTGACTTTCAACGAGCTACGAAGAATTTTTCGGATTCTCTCATCGAAATTGGAAACTCGCCAGAATGACAAAACGTCGCCGAGAGAGAATAAAGTTATTGCATCGAGAACGGATGGAGATTTGTCTTTTCATCTTTTTTTTTTTCCAGTCGCCTTAGAAAGCATAAAAAAAAATTATTCAACGGACAAATGCAATTTCGTACTGACTTACACGCAATTTGCAGTACTGCAAATTGTTAAGGAGAATAAATTTAAAAAAAAGGTGTATCGTCGCCGTCCATTGTAGAAAAAAAACGACGTCTTAAAGTTACTAGAAATTACTATCCCTTCGAATACGGTTAACTCTTTTCGAGGTAATTTCATACCCTTTTCTATTTCCTCATCCCCCGATTATTTGCCCTCATATCAAACAGACTATATATATATATGGATACGTGCTATTATCCCGCTAATGAGGCTCATCCCCTTTCATTCTCTACATACATATCCTACTTGTAAATCCGTTGAATAACACAAATTCGACAGAGTCCCGTTTACTCGATAAGGTCGGTTCGGTCTAAGTTCCACGTTTAGACTTGCAACGAGTAAACTATGTTAGACGCGGCACGTGCGGTCGAATGTAAACACGTAAAACTCATTAGGCTAGTAAAACTTCGGCGCGCGGATTCCGACTGTACCAGCATCGACGTACGTATAAGTTCTTTTTCCTTCCTATATTCCCTCGTATTTACACGCGTGCTTGTATTTTTCTCACGTATGTTCCATACGTCAACGTATAGTTTATCGGATAAGCGGTGCATGCCTAACGAGATAAGAACTGCTCGCCGATATTTCAACGTTTTTCGGGAAAGAAAATCGAAGAACACGTGCGGGATTGCATATGGATTGGCAACCGGAAGTGGGTGAGAACGGAGAAGAAGCACGCGTTCGTTTCTTGATTGAAATGGGGTCACGTGACAAGGAAGAATTACACACGTTACAGTGTGCACGTGTTGAATAAAAAGAAAAAGAGAAATGTAAATAATATACATGAAACAATAAAACTGAAGGAAATCGGAGTAAAAAAAATTTATTTACTGAACGTTTTTGCTTCAAAATTATTGCAAGAAAAATTAGCTATGCAAATAATTTTCTTACCCGCTGTATGTATATCTTTTAAAAGATGTACCAGTTATTATTGATAATTGTACATTGTCACAGACTATTCGAAAATAAATGATGTAACTGAAAAAGCATTTCGAGGACGATTATCCGATTATGTTAAGTACCGAATTGTACCTACTGAATAGTCGAATGAAGTAATGGAAGTAAATTGTACGAACGGCGACTGCACTGAGAATTATTATTCTATAGAATTCATGAATGGTATGAATTGCATGGGGACGTAGAATGGACATGGTGTTTTAGAATTTCTATAGAAAGCAGAACTTTCCAAAGACTCAATAAGCATCGCGTGGACGTTTCTGGATATATACACAATACACACACACACTTATACCTGATATCCGAAGGTGGGTAGCGCTCATGTATTTTAAAGCGACGTAAATCAATAATGTTAATATTTAAAAAGGAGTTTTCAAACTGTTTCGATTTGCATGTACTTCTCACGGTATGAAGAGATGAATAAATTTACATGACTAAATTCCCATCGCTCTTACTTGTCGCACTTCGGCCAAACCGCGTAGGTAATTCAACATTGAGGAATGAAAAATGAGGACGCCCGACGTCTTCCTCTCGCGATTGACGTCGTCGCTATTATTGTTTCCCTTCCTCCCGCGACGTCACAGTAAGTTTTACGTCAAAAAGGAGTCGCGCGAATCCCACAAATCTTCGAAACGGGATGACGGTCAGGAGTATACAAAAGAGACGGAAGTACGAGGTACTACGAAGAAAACAAAGTTGTTAGTCAACTTTCTCTTTCCGTCAATTTCACGAATTTATCCATCACGAATATTATAAATATTACGACTAGAATTTCATTATTATTTATTACTGGCTTCTCTTTCATTCTTTTTTTTCCTTACACATTTCCTTTCTCAATCAATCACTACTCTATTTCTCATTTTAACTTTTCTCTAATTTCATTTCATGCATTTCTCTTTGCTCCACAAAAAAATGTTATGCTGTACAGTGGCTGTGTGTGTGTGTATATATAATATATATGTCCATTATTGTCCTTTATCTTTGATTGCGTAATAATAGTGCTGCCAATAACGTCAGCACAAGGATAGAGAGATGCCTGTCCTTCGTAGTACGACTCATAGCCGAGTGCTGCACTTTTATTGACGTATTTGACTGATCGACGCATCGATGCAATATCTTCGCCCGATCAGCCCCGTAAAACACCCGTAAATCATCCCGATGAAAAGAGTAGGGGCGAATATGAATCTTCTAAAAGCAGTTCGTTGACCCTGGTAAGTGTGACAGTGAGTCACAAAATCGACAAATGATTCATCCCATGAATTAGGTCCATCTTATATGTCACGCATCGGTGTATGTGTATCAGCTAAAATGCACGTTGACGGTTTCCAGTGGAAAGGTGCGAGATTTAAAAATTTTGATGCGAAAACTATGGAATATTTTTGGATTGCGTAGCGACTGCACATATTATTATTTTTCGTTTAACTTTCGTTCGCAAATAAACAAATTATCTTTACCATTTTAAATGACATGGAAAAAAGGTTAAGTGCAAAAGTCATAGAGCAAAACGGAATAGAGATGAAGAAAAAGCTCATACGGATAATATACGTAATACGTGTAACATTTGCTGTTCGAAATATGGTTATTTTTGGACAGACTTCCTATACTGCCAGAACGCTTTAACTTCGTGCAGTAGCTTCACGTGCCATTCGCAATTGTTTTGAGGTACGCGCTTAGTCAGACGAAAATCTGCACACGGCGGGTAAAAGGTATTGCAATGCAATTTTTTTATTACAAATTTGAAGTCTATGTATTTCGTTTGAGATTTTACTAGTTCCTCGCCATAGATTTTGGAGTCTACGGGAGAGTGGGATTTTGAGTGTTCCTGGTCGTAACCTATGCAGCCTTAACAGCCTTAGCAGTCTCACGCTTTCCGGTTCTACCAGAATTTTCTGAATTCCACGATCCGTAACGGAATTTTACAGAACTATCGCAGGTGCCTAACAGCGCCTCCAGGTGAAATTTTTTGGAACTAACTAAAATGTTCCTCTCGAAACCACAACTTTTGGGGATAACATATCGAATTCTCGTTCCGCTCCCCCCCTAGCGGAGATTTCTGGAATTACCGCAGGTGCTTAACAGCGCCATCTGATAGGATTTTCCGGAATTAACAAAGTTCCTCCTCTAGAAAATACATATCTTGAATTCTCGTTACACGCCTCTTATCGGCTGCAACGAGGAACGCGTAAGGCTGCTAAGGCTGGTAGGCTAGTAAATTTATGAAGGCTGCAAAGGCTACGACCAGAAATACGTACAGTCCAAAATAGAACGTGTAGACTTCCAGCTTGCAATAATAAAAAATTAGCATTGCAATACGCATACCTCTAAACAATTGCGAAAAGTTTGGCGCGAAGCTGCTGCAT
This sequence comes from Trachelus tabidus, assembly GCA_030142655.1. Lineage (NCBI taxonomy): Eukaryota > Metazoa > Arthropoda > Insecta > Hymenoptera > Cephidae > Trachelus > Trachelus tabidus. The sequence continues at coordinate 1,019,780 of JARQTI010000568.1, read as the reverse complement.
GAAGATAAGGCTTAATCTAAGCCCGTATCGGAAATCTGTTAAAAAGTACCAAATTTCGATCAGCAAATATATCCCTTGTTATATATGCTGTCCGTATGAACTTTTTCTTATATCGTTATACATATATATTTTAATAAATTGCATCCGATCGAACGTTGAAGACGAAGGAGAGAAGGAAATGGCAATTTCCATCGTTACTCATTTTTGCCATTCTCACGACTAATAACCCGACTAAGGATTTATGGGTAACGTCACGCTCGCCTACGTATAGGAATAGCTGGTGTACGGTGATGAAATAATGACAATTGTCAAAGGTTATAACGCGGAGATAGGATTATCTTTGTCTATCAATAAATCGTGTAATCACTTATCGCTGCGTATAAATATACGTCTGGAATTGCACGGTGCATCATTCCGAGCACTTACGAAAGTGCAAACATTAATTAGAGCAGAACGCTAATTGCCACGATGTACCACCAGAGCAAAATTGAATTTCGCGTTTCGTAACAGTCTCTAGGCTCGGTGACTGTAAAGCTTCAGGTAAGTTATTCCCGTTGAACGGTTTGGTTCAAGTTTTGCCCTTTCGGCTTCCAGCGGGATAATTTCTGATATTTGATCAGATTGCAAACTCCTCCGGTACCGTTGATGATCTAACGAAGCGCGAGAGGAGAATGAAAAAATCTGTAAAGAAATAAAAGAAACGATAGGATAAAACTGAGCAGGAGAAACTTGTGCGAAATAAACGTAGGCCGAGAGAAAATTGGAGATGATAAAAGAAAAGAAAAAATATTTAAAAAAACACGACTGGAAACCAGAAACGCAAGCTTTCAAATTACTCGATTCGATAGAAGAGCGCAGAAAACTAATAGATTCGCGCAGGAGTATCTGTCACTCGGGTAATGCGATACTTTTCGATTAGCGAAATCGACAGGATTTAATTAGCGCGAAGCGTCCGGGTAATTAGTGATAATCGAAGTCAGTTCAATAGTAAAGTAGAGAGAGGTTCGTTAGCGTGAATTCTTTTTCCAATTTTTTATTTGCGAAATTCTCACCAGATAGCGCCAGCGTATAACACGTGTTTCTATCCACGCGCATTTAATCGGAGAAATTTCCCTGTAACTGGCTGGATGGTTGTTATATATATATATTTTTTATCAACCCCTAAATCCTGAAGGGAAACCAAGGAAGGACGTTCAATTGTACTGGAAATTAAATGACGTGAAAAATGTCCCTCGAAAGGGCCAGCCTACAGCCCCACTGTAGTAGCTACCCCTATATATAGTCCAAGTAAGGGACCCCCTGCTGCTGGTAAGCACCGTAAGTCAAATCGGAGACGATCGTCCGCGATAAAAGTAATTCCATTCCCGTAACTGCTATACGCGTCCCCCCCTTTCTCATCTCCAAGATTTTCCATGACTTTTCGCGAGCTCCCACGAATACGCGTTTCATGCCATTCTCGTGACGCTGCGAAGCCAATGACACGAGAACGCATAACCATCTAAGGCCAGCATGATTCATAAAGTAAACGGCATACGAGTCAGGATGACAGGACCGAGGGTGCTAACCCTCCCAATTGACACAACAGAGGGCGCAACCCCCGAGAGCTTCCGGCTCGTTGACCGCTTACGAATGGCAAACATTCAGGGTCAGATGAGGGATGGGGTGGGGCGAAACTGCAAATTTTACGTGAAAACTCAAATATTTTTCAGCACGCTTCATATACATGTATCTATAACGTTTGTCCTAGGGGATGATGTGGGTTCAAATGACATTTTCTTTGTTCCCTTTCAGGTATCATATATAAAAAAGAATTTCTTCCTTGGACCTGTGGATGTGACAATTTACGTGATCGACGAGTGATGATATTTTCAAAGAGATGATTTTTATAGCATACGTAGTTGAACTCACGGTGACTGTGTGGCGATGCATCTCCTGTTATTGGAGCCAGAAGGGGCGCGTCCTCTGTGACGTCGAGTTCAACGGAGTCGCGGTACACGTTGGAAATCTCAGCGAAGCAACGCAGCTGCAGGCGGCCATCTTGAAAGAGATCACTCGAAATTTTGAGCTCGAGACTCGCTCGAGTCATTTCCATTTCATACTGGGCCACCCTCTGAGACTGTACTTTGTACTGCATCGTATCGTTGTTCAGCTGCAACAAAAGATCCAGCATCACTGCATATGGGCATCATCCAGCATCATAGATAATGCCGCTTTTAAGATGGAGAACATGCAGCCATTTTTTATTCCTTTTTCTCATCTTCTTCCACCACCACCCCCCCCCCCCGTCTCCTCTCTCAACCTTACTTCTTATAACGCCCCAAACCCACTCCCCATCGCATTCCTCTTCTTCGTTCTTCTGGTTACGGTAGCCACTCATCTCACGAGTATCTCTGCCGACCCCGTGACTTTCCTCAACGTCACCTCGGCCGAGTCTTCCAGAAGTAAGGGAAGAAAAACGAGCCGAGAAATATCCTCTCAACGTTATTACTTCGGGAAACAAACAAGGGCATGCATCAAGCCAGACTTACGACGTAGGACAACGCGTGTCTATAAAGTGTAAAGTGTAAAGTATCCAACGTAAAATTTCCTTTATACGTTTCCGCTTTCATGTAAGGTGTGTGTATATAGACCCCATATAGACCCAACTGTATGCGATTCTACCCAATCTTGTCGTGCATCGTTCTGATTGGATTATGGCACCTAACAAAACCTCGTCACTTGCCTACGCCACCTACTTATAGGTTTTCGGGCATTTTCTAATTTTACGAACTGTTATAAATTTAAATGTTAACTTTTATTAGAATATTTTGAAAACAAGATTTTGAGGTATTTATGAAAATATTGCGAGGACATAAAAATTTGTGATTACAAAAAATCATAATTAATTCAATTTTTGTCTCATCGAAAATTGTCGACTACCGTTTCCGAAAACTCAAAAGCGTTTCTGAAACAAAAGATATATATTCGCAACACGAAATCTGGAGCGTGAACTTAATCTCGAATGTAAGTTTCTACCTTGGCACAAGATCAACTGTATATTCGTGTGTGACGCCCATTTCTTTATTTCTTTCTTTTTCGCCCCTTTCTTCCTGCACTCTTCCTTATTCACGTATCTCTTACCGAGACCCCTCATGGTTTATCTAATATCTTGGAAACTGCTGAAAAATTGATTTAAATGATTTAAAGGAAAGAAAATCTGACGCTGTCACCAAGTAATCAATTGCTAATGATAATTTCATTCCCTTACAAATTATTTCACGATAAGTGAAGGATAACTTAAGGGAAGACTAAAAAGATCGATTGAGACAGTCCTAGGACGGATGGGATGGAATTCTTTTTGGAAACACCTTATCCCATTTGTCGAGGACTCAGCTGTAACGGTTGCTCAAAAACTTTTCTCGACTTCCGAAAAAAGGGGAAAAAACAAAAATCCTTACGATTATTTTTTACTCCTATTGCGGAAAAAAACGTAACAACCGACGTAATGTAATTTATTAACAAAACAGAGGTTCGAGAGTCTTAGTGCTAATGTTAATAATATAAATAAGAAAATGATTCTATAACAAACCTGTAATTTTTAACCAACGCAAGGTATATAAGGTGTACACTTCAAATGAGAATAAAATCATTTAATCAACACGTTCCTGGCACGTACTGCCTCGTCATATTTATTTCCTTTCTTTTTTTCCCACCCTTCTTTGTAAACAGGGCGCCAGACTCGATTTGGCGAACCTTCCAAAAAACTAATTGAATCGCGAGAAATTAAAAGGATCAAAAAGTCTGACTGATTCGACCCGAACGTATTGGCCTCTTTATATAAAATTCCCCTTTCATCTGATCGATCCAATCGAGGGACTAATTTATTTTTTTAAATACGCAACACGGCTTTTCGGGGCTAACGCAATGATGCAATTTCCTGTTAATCAAGAAGTGGGGTGTTGACCCAGCTGGAGCTCGAGGAGCTGTGTCGATAAGCGTGAGTGTAAAATCTGGGCTAATCAGACATGAGTATGGGCGAATAAATTCATGCTGTTAGGGTCACGAGAAAATGAAAGTAGAAACAACATAAGAGCACCCTATAATCTTATAACACATACTCTACATATACATGACACTACAGTGATTACGGTATTTCGTATGGTATTATTACACGTGTCCGATACTACAGTGCATTACATGACCGAAATATTGACCGTTCAGGACTGCCATTATTGATTTGATAAAAAATAAATACATCGATATTGCATTAACAAGGGTGGATAGACGTATAGGATCAGACAAGAAGAAAGTCCGCATCAGACAAGATCGCGATTTAATTACTTGATATCAAAGTGATTTTAATTACCCACGGATCAATACTTAGTACTCGGATAGGATAATTAAAAATAATTTAATTAATTGAATTTGCTATAGCGCCACAAAACAAACCCCTTCACGCGACAGAAGAGACAGTTTGCTAACCCGATGTAATTTGTAAAATAAATATCAGCATATCGATTGGTTCACCCGCTGTCAAAATACTACAGTGCGACAGGGTTGATTTTTTTTTCTTTTCGACATATAAATTCATAAAGTGTATCGTGGCTGCAATTTATCAGTATACCTATATAAAGTACATGTATATAACGTCAAAGCGAACGTGGTGAGATTTGGTCGATGTTGCCATTCGCACTCGTTTTTCCAGAAATACTCAAAAAAAATATGTGTATATAACTTTTCGTATATATATAGTACATAAGTACTTCGTATCTGTCCTGCTGGGAAGCTTTCCACGCGAATGCCAAACGCTCGGAAACGACGCCGAGCACGAGCGGGCAAGTGAAAAATCGACGCCGCATAGAGTGAAAGGAGGATGGGGAAACGTGGAGGGAGAATGGCGTATGATGGTTGAGGAATGAAGGAGAAGGAGGGTGAAAAGGGAGAAAAATTCAAAATGTGAAGCGGCCGAGGTACGGGAGACTCGCGATGACTTGCGGTAAGTTAAAGTTACGTCACACAATAGGCCATCTATTTTTTTTGTTCCCCCCCACTGAAATAACCACTGACAGGCGTCCTCGCTACCGTAACGACTGGCTTTACCGATATAAAATCGTTGCTTTTCCAGGCTCACTCTGCCCGCTCGTGCGAAACGAGCCATTGTCGTTTTCCTGATACAACTCAACTTACGAGTAAAATCCGAAAATTTCTTACGGACGCCATTAACGACGCCATGAAAACCGTTCGATTAAAAACCATCGCAAGTTTAATGTATATTTTCATTAGAATAATTATAATATTTCAAATAGTCAATAATGCCTTGCAATAGGAATTTTGAACAGGGACGTTTTGATTTTGATTAATAAAAAAAGGTCCCTTTATTCCCTATCGAAGTTATTACCGTGTACGCGCGCTTCACGAGAAAAACTGAAAGCATCATTTTTAAATCCATAGTAATACGCGTGTTACGGAATAGACGATAGGTGCTGGATGTTTCGAGAATTTATCAAGAGTTTATTTCGACGGAGTGGTTGTGGAGTGACGTCATGTGGAATAACGGCTCATGTTGATTCGAAACGAACGCTGCTAACTATGGCGCCTCTTTGGTTGACTAACTGGTAAAGCACTCCAGGCACTTCTCTCGTATTAAGCGCGATACTGGTTGATGGATACTAATTGTCAAAACTAATTGCAACGTAAAACGAGGAGACTCGAATTAAAAATCGAAAAAAAAACCAGCTATAAAATGTGTAGTGCGCGAGTGAATAAAGAGGATACAGTATAACCAGGCTAAAGTATAAAAATATTTTGTACATGATAAATTACGTGTATACGTTATAGGTAGCAAAGGAAATGGTGTCTACGTTGAGTAGGAGGCAATGACTGGTACATAGAATTTAGATGTTTGAACTGGTAGGAATTGGTTCAGGAATTGCTGAGGTTAACTGAAAATACCTGAGGGTGGCTGAACCTACCTGAGGGCAGACACAAGGAGCAAGAAAGATAGAGAAAATAGAAGGGACACTAGAGAGTAGACGTAGCTGTGGACTATGGAGTTTATAGAGTATACCATACTAAGCGGAGTCTTGTGACTGCCGTATAGAAACTTTAATCATCCAGTAAGGTCACGTAGGTGCCGGTAGGTGAGGCGAGGTGATACTTACGAGGTTTCCGTTGAGGGTCCACTTAATGACGGGGGCGGGGCGAGAGGGTCCCGATGTGCAATTCGCTCGAAGAGTTTCCCCCGCTGGTAAACGCTGCCTCTCAGCCACGATCGTGGGATTCGTTTCTGGGACATCTAGTAATTATATAATTTAGCAGATGCAGTAAAGAGATTAAGTTGATTCTGGCATAACGCCAGGCACGAACTCAGGAACACCTAACCGCACTGTGGCGTTCCTGCCGGCTATTCGGTCGAACCTACTACAGTCCCGTCTCATCCCACGAGAACGGCACCTCTAACCTCCTTTACGGCTACATAGAAAAACCACGTACGTACCTACAACCTCCATCGGCGCTTCCTTTATCGCAGTATGGAAGGAAGGAGCATCCGCGGATACTTCGCATCTGTACCGTCCAGTCAGCTCTCTAGACACGTTGACTAGAGTCACGTCGTGGTTGTCCGACTTTGAGATCTGCGGATGTCAAATTTAATGTACCATACCGCTCCGCCTATCGGCTTCGACTGCTACCACGGCTGCCACCACTAAAGTATAGGTACAGTCGCTATAATATATTTTACGCTTCCACCAGTCAGTCGTGTTATAGGCAAAGTTCGTCTTTACCGACCGAGTCCTTATTTTTCTGTCTCAACACGCCCTCTAGATTTTCCCTTCTGTTTATTTCTCTCTCTCTCCCTCTCGCTCACTCTATTCCTTCTCATCCTGCCTTTAAATCGAGAGCAAACTTTTATCCGGCCATTTACATGCATCGCGTCATCTCGCCGAGACAAACTAGATCACTACTTCTGGACTACCGGATTCCCTTTCTTCTTACTCCTGTCGCACCACAAACTCCTCTTCCCTAGTAACCTGATATCCTGGCTGTCGCTCGCTGCGAGTTTCTGCCCACGCCGCGTGCTTCGTTACACTGAGACTGTCCCTGCGGTACGATTATCATTTTATACCTGGGGATTTGTACGGTCCCAGGCAGGACGACCCACTTCGACACACACCGAGAAGGATATTGGATTTACGCGGATGTCTTCTGGAAACTGATGAACCTCTTGGTTGGTTGTTGGTTAGTTGTCTTTAATATATGCATATATATATAGAAGTACGTGACGTGATGCATTGATGCATCTTGATATACCCTGCGCTATTACCACTTCTTACAGTATAATATCCTGTTGCTGCTACTTCTGTTGCCAGTGCTGTTAGCGTTGCTACTAGTTCTACCAGTGGCGCTGCTACTAGAAGCCATAGAACAATGCACTCAAGGAAAATTTACGAAGCCAGAGTAAGTTTCGCATAACTTTGGTAGAACTTTACTGGATGCGATGCTATCGCGATACTCGCATGGGATATACCTTTAGTTAAATGGCTGCTACGCCAAGATGGGGTACCGTATAGGATGCGAGTAATAATTTGAACTAGCTACCCCCTACTTTTCTCTACCTAGGAAACTGGCTTTTGCGTTATTCGAGATGATGGCTTATATGGATATCAGCTTGACCGGCACTTCCGGGCAAGAAGTAACGGCTGCTCTCAACGTTATGATGTTCGGTGATGAGATTTCGATGTAGAGTAGCGCTTCTCGAAATGAAACCTTTTTCGATTTATTTTTTATCTAAATACACACTAGCAATTTTTTCGTACTTCAGGATGCTGTATACACGGCTGCGTTTAGGTCAGTTGCAAATAGTACGAAGGATGCTTTTTTAAAACATTTTTCTAATTTACGAGCTTTATTATGAAAATACAAAAATAATCAAAATCGAAAAGTATCATGAGCTGAATTTCCGAGATATTTTTTAAGCGACGATTTTTCATCGGCTCGATGCTTCCGTGGTTTCAAACAATCTATTTAGGCTATCGTTCGCAACCGAGTAATAAATGCAATGAGATACAAAGCCAAAACCATAACCTCCTTCGCGCTACAGGAAATGCGAAAAGCTGCAACGGACATTCGAACGACACTCACGGGATTTGCAGATGGTAAATAACGCTCTTCCAGAGAAGCTCTGAAGTCGAGTTGAATTCAAAGTCACCATTTGTATATCGAACGTACCTAACCTAACAGTTGGAAGACGTTATTTTTCCTCGGCACTCCTAGAAAACTTTTTCACGAACATCGATTCTAGAAACTCTCTCAACACGCCGTGTCCGCGGTGAAGCGAGTTTAACTTTCCTGAAATTTTGTAGCTGCTATCTCCGGATTTAACATTACCTAGAGCAACCTACCGGCGTACCTTCTAGAATCGCAAGATTCCTCATTCCGTTCCTTTCGCAGCGAGCAGAGACAAGCGCGAGGTTACTTTTTTTTTAAATTCAAATCTCCAGCGTTAGATATACCTTCTTAAAATCTCAGTACCTATCGTTTCCCTACTTTGAGTTCATTAAACTTTCAACACCATATTTCCACGTTAACTCCCACAAGAAATATTACGTTGTTCATATATTTTTCATGCAATTCCAACGCGAACTGACATACCAAGAGTTACCGTTACTTTCTCATAACTTAACAAGTTCTTATATGAAACTACCGTGCGCCGCTTCGAATTCGAGTAGCGGAGAAACGTGAGTACAGATCGACGGTAGTTCCTATCGCTCCCATAGGAACGAGTTAGCTAGCATGCAGTGTGCCATACTAGTAGAAACGTGAAACTCGGTTTCGCGTACATTCCGTTTCCTGAAATCGCTGGTACACCTTCGACCCAGTAAAGCTCTTGGGAAGAAACAGCAATTAGATCCCACGAGATCCCGAAACGTGCCGCTCTCAAATTTCATTGTCTATTCCTAAGTACGTTTGCGGCTTGCAGGTATCGAGCTCATTTCCTGTATTCATTCCTACAGGCATCTTCCACCACTTCCTGTCCTCCCGGTTCACTAAAAACGTGAAAATATCGCGATCGTCTAAATTTCTCCAAAGTCTTCTTCCAGGATGATCCTAGCATTCCGTACTAGGTTCTCTATCCCACCGTGTAATATATGGGGTTCTAGCAAGTTTCCCATCGGCTGGCACACCTACAGTTCAAACACGCTGGATCCTATGGCATACTATATCGTCGGCAGTGGCGGTCGAACGCGAAACTTACTTGACCTAGGTTCAAAGCCACTCGGTCGGAATTCTAAAAGGTTTTCGCTAGCGGCATCCGCTCGTAAATCAACGTGTTATCGATCGGCCCGTGCGAGTCGTCTCTAAGGTTCGCACAATTTCTGGAAACGATGCTTTGAGCAGTATTTTTAATAGCGATACGTAAGGCACATAAGTATCAAGGTATTTAAGATATAAATTTCCTTAAAAATTAACAGAAGTAAACTATTCTAAAAAAAAAAATTACAAGGCATAAACGAACCAACTGCTGCATCCTTAGGATTCAAATGAAATTATGAATTTCGGACGATGAGTCAGTTCGGTCTAATCGATCCACTAATCTTGATAGTCATGGCGAGATGACCCCCCCGTGAAACTAATTAGACTTACGAATAAACTATAGCGAATTGCAATATTAATGAAAAATCTTATACTTACATCTATTTTTATACCCTGAACCGGAAATACGGTGTGGGATGGAGCTTCCTTCGGTAGATAACGATAAAATTCAACTTCTCCGCGATACCATTTAATGGCATAGAGACTGGCACTCTCGAGGTCATAATTGCAAGATAGCAAAGCGTCATCCCCAGATCTGACCATATCCGGAACTTTGATCTTTACATCCTTCAGACCGGTCGCACCTGCGAACAGCGTGGCAAAAGAAAAACAGCCGTTACTCTAGCGTGACGTAAGTGTAGGATAGAATTGCCAATATCGGCTCGATCCCCATAGATGAGCCCTCCCTGATACAAGAAGTAAAACGATGGGAAATATTCCCAAGGGACGAAACACCCTAGGGCAACCAATCCTTTTGCCATGAAGAACCTTCAACGTCGAACTCGTCCACAAATAGGTCAACCAAACGAATATCTAACCCTCCATCCCTTGTGGTTCATATATACATACGAGTACAAAGCCCCATTTACATTTTAATAATCTCAACCCACTTTTATTACACCCCCTTGTACTAATTCGCACCTGAAATTCTTCGTGCCAATCATTATTTATTTATAAAAAAAAACCCCACTCCCATTAAACTTTATTATCTCATGCTCAATCGTTGATAAATCTTAGGCAAGCTTTTCATTGAGTCTTTATGTGCATCAATGTACCTGTTGTTAATTGAAGCTGAGAAAAATTAGTAAAAAAAAGAATACTATAATCTCCCTAACGACTGGGGAAGTTATGGTTACGTCGCCGCGTTGGGAATTCGTAATACGCACCCTCACCAAGGCTATCGCTCCCGCGAAAGACTTTGGTCCTTCCTCTGGGAACATTTTTCGTCGCACCGGAAACGAGAACGGTAGCGTCGGTACGCGAAAGGGTCTTTGGACTCGAGAATTTAAAAGTGTATTACGTGCGTCAAATATACGGGGACCTTCCCGTGACCCACCCTGCTTTGCCCCTTGGCACAGAAGTTTCACATTCTACGAATCGCATATATCTTCTCGATTCAACCCCTCCGTGTTTTATTCGGTGAAATTAGAAAACGTAAATTTTCATCTTTACCTTGCGCTTAGGTTGCGCTTAATATTCTTCCGGCTGCTAGTTCTAACAGCCCTGTGTAATGTAATCGTGTCCATGTGTACGAGACACATGTAACGTATACATTTAAATAAAATAACGTATAGATAAATCTGAATCTCTTATTGGTACATTTTATAGGGTGGATACGGTTCTTGTAGTTGTAATTCGCTAGAAATTCCTGTAAATGATATATATATATGTATATAATATATATACACATATACGCCAGAGAAGAGAGAAAGAGAGAGGGGATGGAATAAGAAAGAAAAAAAAAGCTCAACCATTTAGCTTGCGAGCGAATCTACGAAAGTTACAAGTATACAATTAATTTTCATAACCCACCCCTGGAAGGGCTGGCATATTTTACGTACCCTGTAACACTCGGGTGGTCTCGTTTAAAGTGCCTCATCCCGAAATTTTGTGAGCTGCAGATTGCCAATTACGTAAATCACCGTAAGTGGGGTAAAACTCGACGCTCGTACTTAGGACGATATAAAAACAAGGGTTGTTACCACCCAATAGCTTGTCGGCCGTTGAAAAGTTCTATCAAAAAAAAAGTGTAAGTTAACTGCGGTCCGTCGAATCAAAATTTTATTTTGAGTTTAACAAAATTATTAGCATGCAAAATTTTGAGCCATTATCAAAATATCGTTAATTGATTCTGTAGGTGCCAAGTGATATTTGCACGAATGAATTTCACGGCTAATAATGCGAATTTAGTAGGGTTTGTATTTGCGGTTGAAAAATGTATATGCAAGTACAATCTCTGGAGTCCAATTTTGCGAATAATCGAGCCAAACAACGCGAATAAGCTCGAAGTGCGTTGCTTCGCTTGAATTATTATTCTATATGGCTACGGTAAATTCACACGTTAAGGGTGTAATGGAGAAAATTTGTTTGACAATAATTAGATACAGTATATCATGTGGTTAGTGATTAGAATGTCATGGGAGTTAACGTTGTGATTCGCGGTATTGCCAATTTAGGAACTGCGGCAAAGATCATGAGGTTAACAAGTTATCGCCATTTTTTTATTTTTGTAATAGTTGAATAATTTTGACTATACCTGTACGTATCTTACTCTCCTTCATCCTCTATACATATGAATTATCCTATGGAATATTTTATAGAGTTTTTGCGAAACTATATCACCTATATGCTATTTTATGCTCACGTGTATATATGTACTTAGATTTATGTTAAAGGTATACTTTGGGAACAATTTAAACTGTACAACGTATAGTTTGAGGACAAATGTAAACTTTAGGGACCGCCCTCAAGCAATTTACAGCGTAATGATTGCTTTGAGGACCATAAAGCAGACTGTCACACCAAATCTGTTCACATTTTTTTCAATGCTAGGCATTCATATTTGCGATGGACTTAGAAATGTTTCGTTAGGTTAGATTAGATCACAACTCGAATGCTGTGATGTCTATGTAGTAGTTAAAAAAAAACAGCTTGCTATTATGAATGCCCCTAATTTGTCATGTCCACAAACTATACCTTTTAAAAAATTATATATACATATATTGTGTATATATATTGTATATATAGACATATTTTATCTTGACTCGATCAATATTCGTCAACGTAAAGAAAAACTTAGATTTGAGAAACTGCGCGTTTTGAATTTTTGAGATTTAATCAATTTCATTGAAAAAGTGTCAAGACAAATAACTATGTCATTTTTGAAATTCCCATATTATCTACACACGCTCTAGCAGTCCGTCTGATTATTAGATTATATATGCGAGTTGTTTTCGTGACGTGAGGGAAATTCAAAAACGTCGCGCTGACAATTTTCTTTTTCGGCTGCTTTAGCAACGAGCGAACGGAAGAATGAAAGTCGCTAAAAGGAAATGAGAATTCTGAATCTGTACCCGATGAAAATTATTGTTGTCCTCGTAATATTTCCTCAGACGATACACCTTTTTTTTTTAAGGATTTACGGTGCCATTATTCTTCCGGGAGCTTGTCGCGGTTTTAAAGGCCACTCGGTAGATACAGCCAGCGTAAAATATCCGAGGGTAAATTTCTCAGGCGAAAAAAGAAAAAAGAGTATTCACACGGGGTGTAACGTCAAACAGTCAGTCGCAGTAGGGTACAGAAGAAATTATGATCTTCAGGGACTCTATGGAAATTCTCTAACGCGAAAAATTTTTTTCCGTAGGAGAAGCGTAACCGCTAATTTTTTTCCGCTTCGTCCGAACCAGATGCAACCAGCATCATTAGCGTGGACAAAAATTAAAAAAAAATTTATTATACCGCTATATTTGCTATTAATGTGATATCCAACCATCATACGTATAAAGCATATTGTAATTTACGGTCTTTCCGTGTATAGAGCAGTATCTTTAATTTTCTACCTCTTTTTTAATGAACCCGCGTATAGTTTGTCTCAGTGGCGCCATCTCTTTTATGCTCTGATATTTTTCGAAAGTAGCAGTAACGATGTATGTACAAAGCGTAGAGGTGCGCGCTCCCATACATTTTATTGGCTTACATGGCCCAAGGCACTCGCTCCCAAGCTCACTCGCCTGGCTTGTAAGGCGAATGAAGCTTTCAAAAGCCGCAGTTGCATCCGCGAATTGAAAATTAGATTTAGACATTCGCCGTCCGTACGTTCCGTACATACGGCTTCTAGGAATAGTATTACGTTCAAAATGGATAACACGAGTAGGGATAGATGCAAGTTCTGCAGTATACATAAAAGTACGTTGACTTAACTTGGAATCGAGACTAAAATGGAACAGTTAAATTGTACTAATATTTTCCATTAAAAAAATCATGAATATGTATATAGCATTGATACGTCTAAATATTTTACACATAAGAAAACTTGGTATCATTTTCAAAAATTTTATTGCAGATTGTACACAGACCCAATTCGTGGTTTTAATCGGATTAGTGAAATTCTATAAAATAATAAATATCGAATTTGTCGAATTTTATCTGCTGGAATTCTCTTGATATTTGATTTTACTTTTATTTATTTTTTCTTCCTTTCAGACTGCAAACACGAGAAGAGCCAATGTTTCATTTTCATTTGGATTCTTACGGTCTTGTTGTCCTCTACAGCATCTTGGGTCCATGTACGCGCAATTTCCTCGATACAAGGAAGACGCGGTTTTGTTCATCGCAAGTGACAATAAACGTCGTTCAATCAGCTTAAGAGGAAACGTTGGCGCGACGCCAACGGAAAGTCCGACGCGAAAAGATGGAGCGTCTTGAGAAGTTACTGCTCGAAGTAATTCCGGGTAAGATATTAACGACGTAAATCTTGAAACGCTCCCTGAAATATCTAGAGAACGTCGATACTCGTAGTAATTGTCGAGCAACTACGTAAAGTCTCCACAGAGCTTTATTGAAACAGGAATACAATATTTAATACGTGCATTGATATACGGAATTGTATGTATTACGTATAGTATAGTACAGCAGCTACGAAACATTATACAGAAACGGTTCGATGCTTTGAGAAATTCTCAAAAGGCGATCCGGTCGACCTTCCCGCACGGTGAGAAACCATAAGTCACACTTTTCATCCCTTGACTCTGTTGCAGGTATTCTTCGGGCAAATGTCCATTTTAGCACCCCAAGTGATCACTAAGGATTCTCATTGGCAGGATCACCCTTGAAAAAAAGTTTTCGGGTCAAAGTGAGCGAGAGTTAAAGCCTTCGGAGCCCTCGGAGAGTCCGTTAGGACTTTTCCAGAAGTCGGGAAACATCGTTTCGCAGGCCGAAGATAAAGGAACGAAGAGAGAAGACTGACGGCTGCGAGAGGATATAAAAGAAGGGTGGAAAAGGTGTGCGGCAAGAAAGAAATGGGTTGTATGGACGGGGTGAAGGATGAAAAGAGAGGAAGAATGGTTGGATCCCGTGCAAGTTCTATGAGCGAGGTTAACTCGAGTTTCCATTGATTTTTCGCTAGAAGCCTCGACCGGAGCTTTTCTCGCGGCAGCGTCGCCGTTCCGTTCAATCTGCCACGCGTCGCGACGCTCGCGAACAGCCAACCCGTAAAGATCTCCTGAAGAGTGAGTTCAGCCACTGTCGCCCGTAGTGCTCCTGCCTGAATCCTGAAGCGAGAGGAGCTGGCTTGAAAACGTTGGAGGTTGGGACGAGGTGGCTAGGGAGATTCGACGGGAACCCTTGGAAGTACGTAGCCAAAGTGCTCGGGATTTAATCTAAATCCTCGGCCGAGCGAAGGAAAATAACGGAAACGTGAAAAGAAACTTTTCTCGTTTGAGAAGCATACCGTAGCTTTATGTGCGCGAGAAGCGATTATCCCTCTCGAAAGGTAGACACCGGGAGAGAGTGGCGAGTAGAGGGAGATGGCGGGAGTAGGAAGGAGATAGAGCGAAGAAAGAAAGATCTATCGTTTACCTAATCTAACCTATAGAATATAATGCCACTTGGGTTACACATTGAAATCGCATCCTTTATTACCAGTTTACTGCAGGCGCCAACTATTGGCAGCTTATGAAAACGCGCCTCCATAGTCAAAGCCGATGAAAAGCCTTATGGGCTAAGCGACGGAATGCGTTGTTAAATGAATTGATTTCCGTTTCGCAAGACGCCTTAACGTCGCTTCGCATCGGACGTTTGACGTTGACGAGGCAGGCAGCTCTTTGTGCCAAATTCCTGTCGCGTTAGTGGTTTTCGCGAACCTCTCACGTGTACGTTCCAATGGTGAAGGGAGGAGCGCGAGGTTGAAGCGGCGGCGTGGTAAGACAGGTGAAAGAGAAAGACGAAGAAAAAAAATATGGCAAAATCGCACCGGGGAAGAAAATTGATTTCCTACTCGAAGATCGTGCGAAAGGATGCGCTGATCCGTTTAACTTTTCGACGATCCGACGAAATTTTTTCTTTCCCTCACCAAGAAAATTCACGTCGGCGCTCAAGATTTCACGGCTACTTAACGTACTCTTTTCACGGGGCCTTTCGAAACTCAAGATTTTTCCGATTTTATTCTACCCTCTGTTTTGACATCTCTTACTCACATATTTTTATTCTAGACTTCGATAGCTTCTCCGCGGCGAAACCTATGTTAATACGATATATCGATTTACCGGTAACTTTAATTTTTTCTCATTACCATTTGCTTTCGCGAGATAAAAATTTCCTTTTCGGCAGATTCCTTACGAAGAAAATCTTGTGATCTTTTGCCACCGACCCCTATTTTTTGTAAACTAAAGACTTTCGTCTTCTTCAATTTTTTTACAATACTGTATTTATCTGATTATGTATTACGCCAATGGCTTTTCTCACAATCGAAACCCGGCAGAATTTAAAATTTATGATTGACTTTTACAAAATTATATAACAGTCTTTGTTACACCTCGTAGCCTCGCGACACTAATAACGAAAATTTTTTAACATCCCTTAAACGTGAAATCACTGACTCCCTTTATTTCTCGAGAGGCGTAAAGTGACGAACAGAAAAAGCCACCCCCTCAAAGCTCTACAGTCTCGGTGCGGTCTTACATCCGGCTAAAAACCACTGCGGGCTTTTTTCCGAGCTAATTAATACGCGTAATTAACTCTCGCGCTGCGTGAGAAAGGCATAAAGATCTTTCGCCTTCCAACGAGAAAAGCGCGAGAAACAGGGGTTGGGGGAGGGGGAGATTGCAAATTAAATGAAATAATAACAAGCAACGTTATTTTCTCAACGATTATCGGCATTCGATAACTTATCCGAACACCCCAATCAATTCGAGGAAATCATTCCTATAAATCATATCCAGACTCGATAACAAACTACCCCAATTCCCACATAACAGGCAAATGGAAAGTCAGAATGAGAAATGCGAAAGGGTTGTGGCCGCATTGTACACGTCGACAACCGTAAAGAAAGATTGACCTAACGGGTGGACAGGGTTGATGTGGCCGTCGTCAATTTAACATTTTCAATGGGATGTCCTGCAACCCCATGGATAACCCCAGGAACAAACTCACCCTTATACAAGAGCCAGGATTGTTTCAGTTAACCAGACGCGACGGTAACCGATGGCAATGCGCGCGTATACCTTACACACCGCAAACAGCCGGTCTGGATACAGAGAGATGTTCGTACACAGTCAACTGTACGCTAGTATGATACAATCGTACCACCCTATAGTTATAATACCTAGCATACTTTAGATTCCTCTATATATACATACATACAGAACAACGTTATAGCACAGTAGCTATAGTAGCTGCAGTATAGTAATTGTATAGCTATGGATCTAGCAGTGCCCAGAAAAGCTCGGCTTTCTCCAGCTGCCACGGACGATTAGACGTCGAGAATGTCACGTGCAAGAGTGTCTGAATTAGCCTGCTACTGTTTTGTGAAATAGACACCTCTTGGTCCTCCCACGAGGCACAGTCTAACCTTTGTACCTGCCGGCAACGCGACGACACGATAATTGCGAGGCGCTCCATAACGACAACGCTTAATCCACGAAGCAACGTAATTCGCCCGTTGGGTATTTTACTTAGGAGATAAATTGTATTGTTTGACCGTAAGCAAAAGTGCTTTTGTATCGTGCATATAAATTGGGTATAATTTTAAGGAGTGGTCATTGTGAAAATTTGCAATTTTTTCACAGTTATCAGTGGGTTTTCAATTGTTATCATTATTTTGGTTAGGGGCGATATGACCGAGCACGGAAACGGAAATTGGCTTATCGACACGCCAGTGCGATGCTTTTGCGTGGGTATAATTGCATTAGACACTGGCACGCGTGATGAACAAAGCGAGGCGATGGTCGTTCGCATAGTAATCGTACTGATGGGAATAATGCTGATGGTTAATGATGGAGCTGGTGACGGTGATGGTTCGCGTAGAACTTTCGCACTACCCCAATGGAATGGACTTAATTAAGCGTCGAGAATAGAGAGTGGCGACTGGTGTAAAAGGGATGCTTGGGTGAAATTGAATAGAACTAATTATTTCCTTTATACGAAGCCATGGAGTCGCGTGCTCTTCGGCGATTACACACGTTATATTTCCGGGCGGTAAACGTCAATTAGTGAAAAATCTTGGAATTGTGCTTTAACGGGATCATTATTTTTCTTTAGGTCAATTAACGATACTTAGGCTTGTTACGGTGATTGGATATAAATTAATTGGATTTTAATTAGTATTTTGAAAAAATTATGATAATTTTGGTTTACGACCGAAGAGTTTTACAATGTTTAATTAAAGACAACATCTTTGGTGATTATTTTCGTATAACTCTCACGAGCAAGAAAATGTCGTTGCGGTATTTTAATTAAGGCGTTTTAATTGTACACTCGGTAACTATACTTTTTTCCTGTTGGGACGTTACTAAAGCCGACTTTTCAACAATGGATAAACTTTGGTACGACAATGGAAGGAAAATGCTTTCAAATGTTTCTTTACGAAATGAGGTGATACCCTTTTTGTGTTGTATATATACAGGGTGTCTTGATACAGATACGGAGAAGGGGTGTGACTTGACAGGAAAAATCGCTCTGTTACCAATAAAAGTGCTTGACGCGAAAGCACCCTCTTTACATTTTTGCGATACGTCTATTAAGGGCATACTATCGTATAAATTATAAGTAGTATATAAATTATAAGTGTACCATTCGATAAGGTATGTTTTTGAATCGAATATGTTTGATAAGTCCTGCACCTTTCTTGACGTACTTACTGAGACACCCTGTATATACAGTATACGTGTCGTACTTTGCTGCTCCTCATCTCTATCAGCGAGCTGACATAAATTTGTCAAGAGCCCATTACTTGAGTTAGTGGCTAGTATTTTCTTCGTAGCTGTCGATTCTCTTAAAGGCCGATTTTCATTGCACTCGCCGTGCCACTTTTACACCGTCACTCACATAAATTTACTAGAATAACTCGCATGTCAGCGATCGCGTGGACATTTCAGGAAATGAAAAAATTCGCAAGGATAAAATTCTTGCCTACAGCACAAATGTACCTTACGTACCGTTTAAGGAGGGTAGATATTAATTTTTCGTAATACCCCGAAATTAACCTCACCGAATGCCACCCTTAGAGAACAATTGTCCCTTCGACCAATTTTGACACGTTATTAACGATCGTAATAAGTCATTAGGGTGAGATTGATCGAGCCATTTAATGTCAGAAGTGGCGGCGGCTAAGTTTCCGGATAACGGGTTGAACTTGGTGTTATCATCAAAAGGGATGAGATACGAAGGAACGGAGTTAAATCTAAGGGTTGAACAGTTTTCTCGTAATGATCCTCACATTTCACTTTTCAAAGTGATTCGCTTTTTCTTGGTAAAGAAATAGCTACTCTCCCTTCCTCCCTCCCTCCCGCCCCCATTACCCACTCACTATTTCATACTTACCCCCTCGTCCCTCGTGTTCAACAGCAATTACCAAGATCCCAAAACGCATATCAAGACAACCCGACGTGCGCTAGTAATTAGTCCTTGATTAGTCACTCAATCATTCACAAGAAACTGTCGCAGGACGTTTCTCAGTTCCATACGTCACTCAGGAAACACATTGCGGACCAGCTGAACGTGTTATTGTAATATATTGGAAATGTGAACTAGTCGTGAACAAAGTGGATAGTCGGTCCGTTATCAATCTGCGAATTAATTATTGGAACCCAGGCCACCCTTGTTCCTATCTTTTCTTTCGTCAATGCGAAAACACATGTTCTACCAGTGTTCGGCAGAGAAATTAATTTCATCGAGGTAACGCAAGCACGTGGATCATTACGTATTATGACACTGTAGTATTTTAGAAAGATAACGATTAGATCCAATAACTTTAGGCGATCAAATGATTTTTAAATATTTTATAATAACCCCGAAAAACCATCCCGTGCAATTTATACCTGTATGATGCATATACGTATATATGTATATACTCCTGGTAGTCGAGCTTCACTGAAATATTTTATGTATATTTTTTTGTCAGCCATTGTGCTTTTAGAGCTTTAACCTTTTCTCGTGTCAAGTGCAATAATCCACCTGGTAGCTTTTACGTTCCCGTAGACAAAATAAGACCTTTCGATAGCTTATATAACTAGAAAGTTTTTTTTGGATTTTCTTTTATTATATTTTTAATGACACCTACAGCCTAGACTGGCTCGTTAACTAATTTAAATTTATAACAAGGAATAACGTTATTTGTATTTGTTGTTGCGTACGTCTGGATAAACTATGCCAATTATCAGAAACTCACGATAGAGGCGCGCATATCGCGCTAGGAAGTTATAAACAACCTAGAGGTAGAGTTCCATTGTGCCGCCTGAGTAAATAGTACGAATTAAAGTTGCATCATTAATGCTAACTCGATATTAATAATCAAATTGTTAGGCTGCGCGATCTCGAGGCTAAATTCTGTGTCGAAATGTGAATACCGGAGTTTGTGTGACGTTGTATATATTTACGTAGGATTTATAGAGGCTTTTGTTATACGGCAAGTAAAATTCTTTTAAGGAGTCTACGGGCAAAGCAAATATAATTACGAGAAATTGTATTACACCCGCAAGGTTCAATTATCCAATTGTATCGTAACAATAAGAATTTGATTGAATCTTAATTATAGAAATATAACAAGTAGATGGGTAAAGACAACAGAGTACGAGCGAGTAATAAGAAGGAGACGAGAACAAAAGAAATATCAAAGAAAATATTTTTCACTTCCACAAAACAACGTTAATTTTTTTTTCTTCATTTCAAACAACTTTCCGTTAACTTCCCGTCGAGCAGAAATATCTCTCGGACCCGTTCCCTCATTTTACTTTGACGAACCAAGAAAATGATTTTTCGTATTAATCTATTTTTAGGAAGTCGCGCGAAAAACAACGTAACTGTTTTTACGTCTTAATCAACGATATTAAATTGTCGATTAAATTCCAGCCTCCTTGCTTACAGCGACCTACGTAACAGAGTTGAGGGACGAAATTTTTGATTTTGTTTACACTTGAAATAACATTTTCCCGCGTCGTTATTTTCCTTTAACTCAACAAAGGCTACGTAAATCTCAAAGCTTTGCTCGTGTTTCGTTTGCGAAAATAAATGAAAATAAATATTATTTTACTATGCCATACATAGAGTATACGTAATCAATAGTCAGAGAATTTTATTCAGGACTATTTTCCCACCTGAAGATGCTTCTGTTCGTTTGATTCTTATTCCCATGGTAGAACCATCTTCAGGTGGTCCTGAATGGTCCTGAAAAGTCGTTTGAACTTGAGTGATATCAATTTTAAATATTAGGCACTATCAACGTCGATGTTCTACTAATATTTGATAAAGCTCCTACCGTCCTTTGGCATCCTTTGAGTTATGAGTTACGATGTGGGAGCCACGATTAGCCACCGCTCATTTTTCGTTCAGCTGAACATTCGAGTGAGAGATAACGTTTTGTCGATAACCGCCCTTCCGCAGAGCATGGCTGTTACTTGGAAAAGTGCTTAACACGCAATTTCCCGGCAGAAAGCTCATTATCTGAAGTGAAACGAAAATAAATGCGTCCCGCGCAATCGTAACGTACTACGGGTACTTTTTGTCAACGATAAAGAAAAATTTTCATTGACGTCATCGTCAGTGTGGAAAAATTAAAATGCTAAATGACAATATTAAAGCTTTTAGAAATTCGTAACTCGATTGTTCGATCGAATTTCGGTTTTCAATAATTGTTCGATCACCGCAGTGCATTTGTTTGACCGGGCACGGCTTTAGCGACTGATAGAAATATAATCAAGGAGATATTAAATTTTTTAATATTTCACAAATTTGCAATGCACCTATTTTATTATTACTTTTATTTCGAAAGGACACAAAATAAACCTTAACAAATATTATTTGGATGGAACAAATATTTCCTTTTTTTTATTTCACGAAATTCTAATGGATCCCGTGAAATTAGTCCTATCATCTGACACTCCGAAGTTTGCGCAACCACGTTTGTTCGAAATTACAATTTTATTTAGGGTTTTAAAATTGCCATTTTACCCAGACCCGAGAGTTCCTACGGGTTGGAATTTTTGGTACGATTACAGACGGCTTCCCTGGACAATTCTGCTTCGGGTATTCAAAGGTAAGGGTGTCCTCTCCTCAGGACGGAATTTCCAGCATGGAAATAAAAGCGAAATTCTCGAACTGAAGGAGGTGTTTACCCAGCTAGGCAGAAATCGTCCCTAAAACGAGTGAAAAACAAGAATGCCACGGGATTCCGTGGGTGTGGCCTCGGGAGAATATCCGTCTCCAAATTTCCAAGAAGATCCCGTGAGCACCGAGTAAATGAATACAGAAGAGAACAAAAAAAAGTCAAAAAGAATCTACCAAGAGATATCCCAAAGTCCTAGAATATTTTTCCAATCACTATGGAATCCTTCGTTTCCGTTCTAGAAAAAACGATTACGTCCGAATTCTTTAATGGCCGCCTTCGACGCGGAACGTGCACTCGAGAACAAAAGAGATCTCCCATCCTCCCATGGACTTGATAACAAAACGAGTAGAAACTCGTTAATTCCAATACCCTTCGTGAAGCAATTCGTTCTCGCGCCAAAGATAAATACCACTTTAGTTCCCTCCCCTGTCCGAGGGCTTTTCATAGAGAGCGCTGGGAGCGTTCCTCGCACTTCTGTCTCCTTCTGTCTACGAGACTCGTGTATCAACGTGTGTCCATCTCCTCCGCTAACCCCCAACTCGAGACAAACTGGATTCAGGAACGCCAGCGTTATCCGATCAGCCGTATATGGCTTGACAAATGTCAGCACAGCCTCCCCTCGATGTCCCAACTCTCGGTATGCCAGTTTTGTAAATATTTTTTGTCCCCTGATGCGAGCATATTTTCCTACTAGGAACATCGACAAGTTAGCCTCTCATCCCCTGGATACCTATGGTTAGGTATATGGGTTATAGCCTATAGCCCTTTTCCACCCTTCACGTAATACGTTGTGCTCGGGTACGCAAATGCGCGACCCTTTGTCTTCCCGTCGCGTTCGAGTATGGCTCCACTTCCGTTCTCACCATCCTCTTCCTTCTCTTATATTACGGTTTTGATTTATTTCGCTACAAAATTACCCTTATTTCCCACTTTGGTATTCGGAATGACCGAGACAGAGATTTTATGTCCTAGAATTCTCTCTGTCTCTCTCTCCCCCCTCTCTCCCCCTTCCTCTTTCCTTCTCTCTTTTACTCTGTACAATTTTATTTAAAGTCTACCTTTGTACTCTGCTTTCCGGTACTCCTACCTTCTGACGCGGAACACGTACTGCTAACTACCTAACTCCTAATCAAACCCTTAGCCAATACTATCGACAATCCTGTCATCTCCATGAAATTCAAGGAGCGGTTCCACGTGTGACCACTTCGGTCGCAGAGGATTGATATCCGGGCTGCAGGTCAATTGGGGTCACTTTGGCCGAGCTGTCACGAATGAGACAATCGCTAAAAGGCAATGGATATATGTACCTGATTGATCGAGAGATTTGATCATCGTTTTCTCTACACTGTCATCGGTAATTCCTGAGATTGACATATTTTATTTCCACCTTTTTATTTCTATAGCGTTAAAGTTCCTTATAGCTCGCAGAACGAAATCGTGACTTTTGAAATATCGTCAGGCTGTATTCAATCTACGTGAGCTTCCCGCGTGTTCTTGTCTGACCCGTGATCAACGAGGGTAATCAACGTCGTAAAACAAAGGTTATTCCTGATACGATTATAATTTAACCTAACCTAACAGGGCTCAAGGTTCTTTTACAAAGCTTTTCATCCGGCTTTTACCGCCTTGTATCCATAGCAGATCAAATGTATTCTCCGGCTAATAAGCACCGATGATAATTTAATTGGTCGTAATTGATACAGTAAACTCATAGAGAGTGATATGAATTAGTTGGACTATACAGCGTGGCCAAATCGCTTAGCTAAATCAGACGTTTCGTCCCTCTTGTTATCCTACACTTTTCATTCTATAAAGAATTGAAAGCAACGGGGCTACACGCGCGCGTGCGCGCGCCTCGCGAATTGACATTATAATATTTTTCGGGATTTTACATTTAAACGAAAAGGATACGTCTGCGCTTGGAGCGTTGATTTTCTCACTCCCTGGAGTGCCTCGCGAGTGCCGAGGAAACTCATTAAATTTGCAAAGCAGTCAAATGGCAAACTTAATTTACACATCGAAGGGTAGCATCTCCATTTACCGTTATGTTTGTTAAGCGCTTTCAACTTACGACGCATTCCTCTTTCTCTTTCAGTTTGACTCGGTACCTTTATTCTTCTTTTACACTTTTTGCTCATCTTTTATTTCTTTCTTTGAAATTTTTAGCTTCGCCTTTCCACTTGCCGTCTTTCCATGCTTCCGCTTTTTCTTCTCCTTCTTCCTCTCTCTCTTTACGGCCTGATGTTTTTTCCAAGGTACGTTGCTCTTTTCTTTTTTATTTTCATTCACTCATCCTCCCTGTCATCTGACAATGGCCGTGTCGAAGTCGCGTTACATCTTTTAGAGAGATTTCTCTCGATAACTTCATTAAATATAAACAATCCATCTGCTATGTCTCTAGTTCGTTTTACGATATATTGTGTGTATACATATATAATTTATAATTTTTATGCATTTTTTTTGCCATTGAAACAGACCTTAAAATTCATAAAAATTACATTGTCCTTTCGCTTGAATTCGTTATCATGATCTTTCAACCTACCCAACTCATTATCGCACGGCTGTACTTATTATTGTGAATCAATCCTTTTTCTTGAAGAAATGAAACGCAAACACGATTTATATGTCGCTCCTGAGAAATCAGCTATTACCTAAGTTCACGAAACTTTAATGCTTCGCATTCTTTACGCCTAGGAAAATTCCCTTTAGTGTACAGTATACCACAGTACGTGTATTTTAGAAATGGCATAACTCAATCCTATTGTAATAAACGATTCCTCGACCTGCATTGCCTTCTATGTATCCACAATACATGTATATAAGAAATATTAACAAAATATTATATACTAAGATTTGAAAGTTAATATATGAAAATATTTGAATTTATAAATGATAAGATTTTCAAGAATTCTATATAATTAAATGATAGCATAATAATTAACATCGATACTTTATAAATGATCTATAAAACTATTGGTGGTCTGTTATTCGTACATGCGATTACGTTCGTATAAATACGTATCAACAATAACTATCGATCGACCCAGGAAAAATAACAAACGAACAACTTCCGAGATACCTGAAGTATACGAGCGGCAACGAGTCATGAATTGTCGCCTATCTCGTATAGCCGGCAGCCATTCGCCGAGTCGTTCGATTCGTACTTGGTCCGTTACTAGCGATATCTAAAAATATCGATAGGTAGAACGATGAGATACGTTTATAGAGAGAAAATGCACGTAGCTAGATGTTAGGTTAGGTTACATGTCTATACCCACCCTTCATAGACCTTCCACAGCTGGCTGAACCATTTATCTTTAAATAAAACCAACTCGACGATAGGTAGGTAGGTAATACTTGTATGTAGTACCTGATAGTTACCTGGTAGATATCAATAAAGAATATTCCACGCAGAACGAAGGGATTCGATGTCCAAAAAGAAAGATGGCAATGGCCAAAGTGAAAATTTATCAAAGTAAAGTTGTTTGGCTGTAGCAAATATTTAGAGTATTTCTTTTCCTCCAATAAATATACTAAAATTCGTAACTACAACGTGACATCTGGTATTAAATCCGAAAATCGACAGGAAACGGAAGTCTGGTTAAATTCAAACGTCAATCCTGTCGAATTCATTTTCGTTGAGTGACTCTGACGGAATTCGAGGTAAAAAAAATCAATATCGAGAATCCAATGTACTTGTACTATTGTTATATAAAAATTTTGACAGTTCAAATTAGTCACGTGGTTTTATCCGATTTGTGAAATTTTACGGAATTGCAGGTGGACATGAAGAAAAATAAGATACGAGAAGGTCCAAAAAATGTCGTACGAGTATAATCGTACACTTTCCACAAAATATTTCAAAAATATTTATTTTATCCCATATAAAAAAAATATCAGCTCGATTCCCTGTGCTCGGTCCCGTTAATGCTCTTTTTCTTTAAATTACATTTTCGTTACTTCTCACTTCGATTATACAAACGTACAATTTGCCATATCAAGAAAAAAAAAACCATGAATGCACTTCACAATCTCATTGGCAATCTTACCTATTATATCAAGTTTTCCCTATTCCGTGAGACTTTTTTGTCCGTCGCTTATCTCACCCCGTAAATTTTCGGCATTTTCTCTATCTCTCAGCAGATTTATATGCAGACCTTATTGTATCCTATCTCATTGTCCCTCAGCATTGTATCTTATAACTGTACACGTAACCCAGTCGATGCGCAGCCATCGCGAAAGAGTCCGGATTCTCAGTGCATAATAAACCACAATATCACTGGCTGCTGCAACTTCCTTTATGCTCCTATCGTCAATCTCCTTTCGTGGTACTTCCCTACCCCCTTATCACCCCTCCGCCACATCCTCCTCCAAAACCCACAAGAAATGATAACGTCTAACGTCATTATCGTCCCATGTAAAGTGTATACCAGCTAACGTATAAAACACAGAGTACGTAAGCAGAGGGAGGTGGAAAGAAGAGCGACCCCTCCGGCGTTTCTTTTTCAACTCCCCCCTCGCCACCCCAGTTCGAATATAATGGTGAGTAACGAGCGAGTGAACGTTACCGTGTCGATAAAGAAGAGACACAGCAGTACCCAGTTTGCTACGTTTCTAAGGACAAAACATAAATAATGACGCAACAAGCGTATATACTTTACGCGAACGTAAAAAGGGTAAGGTTAATAAGAAAGAAAGACTTTACGGTACTGTCTGCCCCGTACCAAGAGAAAGACATCCGAAGTCATCGACTGAAAGATAACGTCGGTAGTAGGATGGACAGATTGGTAGATAGGAAGATCGGTCCGAAGCAGCTAAGATTACTAGCGGAATAAAAAGATCGACTGGGCAGGTTATTGGACGATGGGGGATGAGCATTAAAGGGTAGTAAAGAAAATTTCCTTCGAGGGTTCGTCCTCTCTTCCTCCTTTAAGAATATCCCTGGTGTTCGAGTCAAGTCGGTCCCGCAGGGTTGCGAGTCCTAGTTCTCAGCATGGAGTACCACCCTTCATCCCTTCGGACCACGTTGTCCTTCCTCGTCATCACCATGGAGGATTTCGTCCCCTCCTCTCTGTCTCTCTCTCTCGTTGCAAGGCTCTCTTTTGCCTGGTAAACTTTTTTCTCTTTCGCCCCCGTTCCTCTTTTTTTTTCTTCTCTCGGGAAAGCGGGGTGAGTTTATGACGCTACGCGTCCAAGCGACAGTCCTCGAGAGTTCGTACTCCGCAAACTTCCTCGTCCGGAATCCCGGAAGCAAACATCGTATAACCTAAACCCTTCTTTCCTGTTCAATGCCCACCTTATGGGTACGTTTTCTGTAGCGTGGTATATACGTAGTACACGAATACCTAGTGATACACGATCTTCCAGGAGGCACAGTCGACTGCACCCGAACGTCCTGAAATGATCTGTAGTCCTCAGTCTATACAATAGATAGAGTATACACGTATCGTATACGTATAGCAGCTTCGAGTGAACCAACCAGGCTGCCGTCACTGAAATCGGTATATCCAGCCTTTCCACGCTCGTAAATGCCGGAACCTTCAGGCACTTGGAGATCCTGAAACTCCCGGTAACAAACGCGGCCGCCGGGCCGAACTATCGAGAATCCTTCGGATAAGGAGGGAGCCACTTGCACCCTGTGCTGTTTGCTGCTGGAAGCGAGAGAAACTTCCTGGAGAGATTGCACTCGAGATTGTTTTTAGAGTAGGTACCCGAATAAGGCGCATGGTTTCCATCATGGCTTCCGCTTCGAGATGTATAATGGAATATAGAGAAGAATTGTGAGATTTTTCTTAAATCCTATCGCTGTACATAATAAGGCTAGTTTGAGGATGAGTATATATATGTATACGAACTGCGATATACCTAGTAGATTTTCAATGAAAAGTTATCCCGTATTTCTACGTGGTTTACTTTCTTTCACTTTTTTTCTCTTCTTCTTCCTCTCTTTCATCTCGAATAGAAAGGTATCCCTCTTGAGGGTAACGTCTAATGAGATCTCCGATTTTTGCCCTGAAGATATCGTGGGGCATCTGCGTTACGCGGGCTCTATGGGACATACGATAAGGTAGACTTGCTCTTTCATGGTGAAATCAAGTCGAGAGCAAGACCCCGCTATAAAATATCTAACCGAGGTACAGGAGGGCTTAAGTATCGGTCGAGATATTTCTTGAAAAATGTGGAAATATCGGTGCGAGATGATATCGGCTGGAAGGAGATGAGGAATGTTAGTCACTTTATGAGAATGCCCGGAGATATTATAAAAATAGATACATTACAGACATCAAGAAATCGATAAGCTACCTGTTTTCCTCTACATCGGTTAATTCAATCCCGTATCAATATACCGGGTGTACCAATCAACAAAATTTCTCAAAATTTTATCTTAAAATTTTTCTCCCATCGATTTTCAAACCTCCCGAATCTTCGCTTCCAACAGTTGTTTTTTTTTGACGTGGACCACTTTACCGAGTATCTAAGGTAAATTTCGTGGGACGAACTCTACGAGCATGATACTTGAATCGAAAATATTTCTACTCTCTGAAAGAAGCAATGGAGCCAGACTTGCCTGGTTACTTTGGCAGAAAGAAAATGTCTCCGGTATCTCCCAACAGTTTGGCACACGTTTCACACACGCTCAATGGGATACATGGAACGGAATCAGAAGTACGTACCACGAGAACGTTCAGGAGAAAAGACAGTCAGAGTCACAAAGAGACATTTAGAAACAATCCAGACTACCGGTTCTATTACCACGGGGCCAAAAACCCCTTTTCTTAAACGGCCATTCAGTTACGAAAGTGATAACCATAAAGTTGTTTACACGAGAAACTTTTCTGTCAATACGTTTTCCTGTATTCGTTTTATTCGACCCCATAGACATTTACACAGCTTTTACTTTTGTCCCACAGGATTTCGCCGAGTTCCCTTGTACCAATCTCCCGTTCACACTTCTCAATAGGTACGATACTATACTACGTATAACCAGTATACCGTAAGTATGCCGTTACATTGACTTTGAAATCTACAATTTTTTTTGAGGCGCACAAAGGTTTCTAAAAAAAAGTCCACGGCGCCTGTTGTATACAATTCATTGAAAATGAGCAACGACCACGAAGATAACTAAGAGTGCGTAACGCGAATGAAGCATAGGAAGCGACGTTGGATCGATACGATCTTTCCCCATTGGCTTCGTACTAAATCTCGTTATCACCTTGTCAGTGCATGTTATCAAAGCGATTGTGCGAGCCAATGCCCTTTCGCGATACATTACTATACGTACCTGCCCGCCTGTCTGACATGCTCTTGTTACTACCACTAGCTACAAGCGTCTACTTTGTGTGCCATGGATGCTGGAGACTCTCAACGATAATAACACTTGACTGGAATATCTATAAAGATGATGCATCAAGTGCGTAATACGGAATGACGAGCGTGCTAATAATTTTGCAGAATAATTTTTTGCTGTCTTTCCTTTGGATTACAAAAGTTCGTTCATCCAATTGATTGTCGTCTGATCGTTGCATATCTTTTAATATTTTATTACGTCCATCGCTCATTAGTCCATGCTGCGAGGTAATGTTTGAAATTTAATTTTTTTTTACAAGAAAAAATATATTTTCAATTTTTCACCAAGACTGGATATATTCTTCCGAGAAATGCGATGTTGAAATTTATCGCAGCGACATATGTGTTTCATTTTGTTTTCAAACTTACTGCAGGATCCAGGTCGCTGCGGGGACACGAAGAAAAAAAAAATTGTTATGCTGCAATTTGCTTCCGTCCTACTTCCATACGATCTCGTAGGGCCGTCGTCGTTTCAACTAGAAAGTACTTTCGAATACGAGACTGTAAACGCGAAATATTTCTCTCTTGACACTGAAGAATCGTAAAGCTCTATAACAGTATCCTTGCATACCGTTTCCGCACCCTTATTTAATTTTCAGAAATAGTACACGTGGCGTCGCGAGACAGTCTCATAGAAACGCTACAAAGCCTTAATACGTATACCAGACGCAGAGCAGAAGGAGCGTTTGAAATTTCGAAGGAATCCAAATAAACCTCACCAAGTAAAATTCACTTCGCTCCAACGTTAAATTACCCATTCCACTAGGGGGTGGGGGTGGGGGGGAGGGCGGGCTGCACGCAGCGAGCGCCAGAATACACAGAGAGGTCGGAATACGAATATTGGTCAATAGCCTCCCTGAGAAATGGGTCGTTTCGACGTTTCCAGCAGACGTAACCATAAAAACTAGGAGCTAAAACGCCGTCCGACGGTACACCATCTATATAGTTACGTGCCCGGCATTCTATCCAAGGGAAGCAAAGAATTACAGTGTTCGCGGGTAGTAAGATTCCGCGAAGAGGGAAGTTTACCGTTTACTTGGCGGATGAAGGGTGAGTGGGGCGGGGGAGGGATGGTACCCAGTATACGTACAGGGTGGTAGAAAGCCTTCGATTCTGCAATGGGACCGTGCCGGTACTCCAAGTAGGTGAAGAATAAGCAAAAAAAGAAGAGGGTTGAAAGGGAGAAAAAAGTAAGGAAAAAAAAAAAAAAAAGAAAATACAAACGAAAGATTCGGTAGAAAACTCTGCCCACCCCTCCCTCCCCCCGAAAAGGGAAACCCGTGAAAACTCGTTCCGGGCGTTTCGCCCGAACTCTTGGATGTGTTTTACTTGGAATGTAACTTATATAACACGTCCACCTTTTATATCCACGCTACTACCTAACGTGGGTGGAACTTTTCCGCGACCTCGTGTTTCTGAATGCGAGCACGTAGAGTGGGCTGAGAGTCAGGATGGAGAGGTACCCGCGTATCGTCCTTACACGTATGTACGTACAAGTACGTACGCTGCACGTTTGTCTAGTGGCGCGTACTCCAGCATCCCCTTCGCTGCACTATGTTACAGTTTACAACCTACTTTTCCAAATAGCTGGCTTACCACTTACGTTGCAATGCGGAAATTCTACCGAGGCCTGGTACAACCGGAGAGATATATGGTCCATTCTTAAAGCTGAGAAATATACCTATAGCAACGGAAGACAGATCCCTTATCCAGGGGACTCTCGGACGTTGAAAGCCACAGGAATGTGGCCCCTCGAACCGAAACTGATCGGACGTTACAATGTGGGATCCTTATCTACCCTTTCGAATCCATTCGGTACGCCTCAGCCGTACCCTGTGTGTTTATCAGCTGTGATGAGCTCAATGATCATTAGTACTTAATCGACCACAAAATACCTGGTAGATAAGCCATGATCACAGCTGGTACTTGGTCAGTAATGTTTTAGTGATCCAGAATCCTTCAGGGTTAGTTTGCGGTTCTACAGGGTGTTTCAAATGAACGGCGTGCTAGTCAAATAGTATTCTTTTCCCGTTAAAGACAATGACTGGAAATTTATATCAGTCAAACGTTGTATAAATGAATGATAAATAACAGGGATTATGAAAATCATTGAACTCATCGAACACGGATGGAATCAAAATCGGGATAATACGCCGTCGTCTTTTGCACACGTACATCAGCGTAAATATGGAAGATAAATAAGTAGAGCAGCCCCCGCGTAGTCAGCCGAGTACCTAACTAGCTGATGCTAATATCGTCTAGTGAAATGCAGAACTTGCGGTTATAACAGGATCCATTTCTCGGAGGTTGGAGAGGGATGGATGGTCTGGACGGTTTACAATTGTGCCAAACAACCAATTTGGTTAGGGTACTAATATTAACCGAAACATTAAGTAATCCTCTCATGTAATAAGCGGCCTCTAATGTATTTACACGAATCAAACAACTGGGATAAATATACGTCTGAAACGCAAAGGGTAGATTTAACAGAGCAAATTCACGATAAATCATGATAATTTAGAACAATGCGAATCAAGAGTTCCAACACGAATATTATATTCGCTATGGTATAAGTTCATCCAGTTGTAACGTTTAAAATTCAATGACCTTACCAAGGTAAAATTTAGAGCCTGCGTCGCCGTGGTGAAAATCCACCGCAAAATTTCCCAGAATCCTCTGTACGGTTAAGTTCCAAAGGATCGCTCGTATCGGAGGCTCCTTTTGTGTACGCGCCAAACCCGATAAACGTCTCTGTCGAGGTAAACGACAGTAGCAATGCGTGGTCCGAGACTGAGTATATTGTCAGCTATGGAAACGCGCCTTTTGTCTTTCGCTAGACAGAATCAATCTTTCGGGCCAATAGTCGCTGACCTATGGTCAACGACGTTGGAGAGAATCGAATGTCAGAAGATGAGACAAGAGGAATTGAAATGGATGCTGGTAGTCAGTAGGGATTAAGGTGTATTAATCGAGTGGTCTTTTAATCGTGACTATCCCTTTTATCGTGGACATTGTTAAAGCTTAGGTTTATCTTATATCCTTTGCCGTTGCTAAGGAACGATAAGAGTTTGCCAGTTTCCTAATTATCGCTGACCACGATAAAGGGATGTTTCTGGCATTCGGAAATGTTTCGGCATCCGACCAACGGCGAAATTGATTCTTTGCTGAGTCTTGCGGCTGTAGATTGCTGCGAGAAGATAACCAGGAACATTTTCAGGATAGCAAAGGTTATCAAGGGGATGAAATTTCATCGTAGAATCTCCGTGTCTAGTCAGCTGTGTTGGATGTGTATTACTATATCGTTCGGGGGAGGTGGCTTCCGTGGAACACTCGAGGCTATTGCTAATTTTCTACTGGAAACTTTTACGACGAGGATATTTCACTGCGCAAAAATACCGCTTAAGGATATTAACTTGATAAGGGCTGGAGTGGTGAAAGACAAATAAAAACAAAACTGTCGGAAAATAGTTTGCTTCTCATTAAGGTCTTTCTCTCTTTGCCTCTTGACGTCCATACAGCAATGATTGTAAGACGGTACTCGAGAATCTAAATAATCACAGCAAAGACACCGACGATGGCGGAATTTGTCGTTGCTGTGAAAATTACAGGGAAGTGAAGAAAAAATTAAGAATACGGCTAACGGGACATAAGGAGAAGTACAGAAGACCGGGACAATGGTTGAGAGGGAATGGATGTAGAGAAAAAATGAATCGAAGACAGGGAGCGCATAAACATTTGGGAAATCTACATTATCGGAGACGATGAATATAAAGTTAATGTGAAATTCTGTGCGAAATCGTGATTTTTGTCAAATAATACATTTTTACAACTTTTTGATCTGCAATACCGAATTAAGTCGTTCGCAGTACTTGGAAATCTTTGTGTGGCCTTGTTCTTTGTGAAAATACTTTTCCATCAGGAAAAACATTGTGATGAGTGAATTTAACTTTTTTTCTTCAATTTTCTTGCTTCAATTTTTTTTCAGTTTCTTCTTTACAATGCCCAATCTCTGTGACTCATCAAAACCAAAACCGAGCTTTTCATTGTTTTATGGAAACAACCTATTCGACTTTTGATTGTTACTTTCAATCGAAATCGATGACAGTAATATTGGTAAAAGGAAACAGAGAATGGGCATTGCTAGGTATGACAAAAGGATAATAAAAATAAACAGCTTGTATGTACACTGTCAGAACAAACAAGCATTCCTGAGGTATCGTCTCAGTCTATTTCCATATTTTCAATATGCACAATATTGCAAACTTTTAATTATCCGTTCTACGAACCACGTTCTCGTACGAATATAATTGTTATAAATTTGTTCCATTTCTAACATAATTTTCGTACCATGATAATTAACCTCGGAATAAATAAAAGCTAGAACCTACAGATCAAGCCTATACGTCAAACACAAAGAAAGGATGTGCAATCACTTCAAAGATTCCATATGTACCCGTATTATATAATCAACAACAAATACTATCGTAATAATGAATACCCATAATTCACAGTATTATTGTAAAAAATATTTATCGCTCGATCTAGTACTTGTCAAAAACTATAAAATACCTTTGGCTAGAATATAAAAGGAACTAGTTGAAATCGCTGTTTCCTATATTCACGATATTTCATGAAGTAGCACTAAATAGAAATAGTCGCGAAAAAATATCACTGATGACTTCTCGAATTGGCTGAGCACTCTCTTCGATATCCGCAAGCGGAAATTCCATTCCCGTAAAGATATCGCAGTGCGGTCAGTATGGCGTAGTGTCGATTTATTCCGTAGGGAGATCGTGGCGGCGCGGCGGTAGATTCCGTGGATTGGCGTCGGGCTCGGTGGATAGAAATAAAATAGGTTATACGGCAATTCTCCAACAGGGGTAGAAAACATAACGTAGGTACCGAATAAAAGTAGAAGTATATCACAAGGAATAGTGCTGCTTCAGCAATAGTGTCGTAAACTGCTGCGCGAATACCGGCGACCCGTGATATTTTCTCTGGCGTGCGGTATCGTAACAATCGCATTTCCATGCGCAAGCGCGAGCGAGCCCCCGTGTGTGTACAAAGGAAAGAAGAAAAAAAGCAGAAAGAAACACGTACGCATTGAATGAAGAAGCCAATTGCTATGCGTGAACAAAAACTTTTCACTGTTGCGTCGTGCAGCTGACACAAAACGTAAACACAGTCGGACGTGTTGATTTTTTTCGTAGTTACTACGTTAGTCAGAGGTTAGTATACGACGCATCCGATAGATGGCGATGTTTATTATCCCGTTGCCATGGCAACGTACTGATTTCCTGTTACGTATTCCATCCTATAAGCATACTGGTACTTCCATCGGCATATAGTACGGACTGCGCAATCCCTACTTCAAATCCTTTGGAAAAAACGTCCGTTCAAATAAACAAAAAGGACACGAGGTGGCGGCCAATCGCTCTCCTTCCCTAATGCTCGTATTCGCTACGTTCTCTATACTTTCGTACTACGGCTGCTGATTAGAAAGGAACAGGGCTTTGGCCGCCACCAATCGCTATCTTTTTCGTTCAGCCGTCCAATATTTCATGTGTCTATGCGTAGTCCATACTATATACGTCGATGGGTACCTCTAACGACTGGATAGCACTATGGCGACGATAATCGTAAGTCTAAAATGTATTGGCATAATCGAACATCTAACGATAAGCTGCGATTAAGTGCATAATGGGAAGGCTGTGGGTAGTCTCGGCCATCAATACGTTCACGCCGGAGGCACGATAGACGTTTTCCTATAGTATCCAGGTAATGGCGTCACTTCAAACCAGTTCGTTAAGCATGACTGCATGACAAGCGGGAAACACTCCTGACAGACTATCGCCCATGAACCATCTGGCGCAAATCGAATTGGTCCAATCTTCACATCGTTCGCCAATCTCAATTCCGATTAGGCACTTTGCTCAGACAGCTACATCTTATACTCCGTAGCTTCTCCTTTCTATACTCAATTTCGATAGTCTAATCGATTCGCTTGCAACGTCTTGGAAAATGTACTACCAAGACGAAGATTGCGAAACCGATAATTTCTCTTGTCTACGAACCCATATGTATCCTCCTAGATGGATTTTCAAATATATATTGCTATATACGACAATACATCTATTACACACAAGGAAACGTCAGAACAGTGGAAAAGATAACGACAGACAAGACGATCGATCCTACCAGTCAAAGTTCTATTTACCCAATCTTTATAAGTTTTCACGAGAAAAATGTTTACCTCCATAGGCGATAGTAGTTATTAAAAAGAAAACATTCGTGATCTCAGCTGGATTTACAT
This sequence comes from Trachelus tabidus, assembly GCA_030142655.1. Taxonomy (NCBI): domain Eukaryota; kingdom Metazoa; phylum Arthropoda; class Insecta; order Hymenoptera; family Cephidae; genus Trachelus; species Trachelus tabidus. The sequence goes on along the minus strand of JARQTI010000568.1, from coordinate 984,231 downwards.
TACAGAATGAAAAGGATGCTCAGACGAATGATTTATATCGATAAACGTGCCATACAGTTTGCTTCATCCAAATTTGATTTTCTATATGTATATGAGAATGGGTTAAAAAATATATGTAATGATAATTTTCTTGTCTCGCACTGTTACTGAATATGTGCGAGTTTACAGTCGATGAAAACGAAAAGAACGCCACAAAAAAAACGGAAAATTGAATTTCGATTGTTTTTTTCTTCCATTAACCGTATCTATCTATCTGTGTCTGACAGTGGTTATGTGCGCATGTATGGATGAGTATCTGTTTGCACGCTTTTTTTTTTCCCCATTGCCCAAATGGCGCACTAGCCGCATGGCATCGGTACTGTGTCCTGTGTTAAAGTGTTTTCGTACATTTCCAGGTCGAACGAGCCACGTCAGCCGGAGTCATTTTTCAGTGGCAAATGGCCCAAAACGTATTTTTCGCAATTCTCTCGCTTCCGTATATACCAGGATATTTTAGTATACTCGAAATACGATAACATCAATTTCCCGTGATTAAATATATTTATAAAACGTTATAACGTCACGACAGAACTTCCCGAGAGATGCAAGTATTATTGCAAATAATAGACCCTACGAAATTCATTGTAACATTCTTGAAACATACTTAAAAGCCGCTCCTACCCTCGAACGAAAGTTCCAAGAGAAGAATTAAATTCTTAGTTAATTAAACTCTACGAGCTTAAATCATTACCAGCTACAAATTTCAGTCGTGTCTTATCCATAGGAATGACGGTGTTACCTTAGTTTCTAAATTCATCTAACAGTCACATATTACACAACGCTAAATGCAGCATAGAAATACAGCTTGGCATTTCAATCAGCGAGATTCTCTTAACCAATATCTAACTTGGCCTCGAGTAGGATCCAGCTAATACTAATTTACCATCTAATTAAGTTGCACCAACGAACCTTGGGGTTCCTTAGACAGTTAGTTGGCCTTAAGTTTCACGCCGAAAGGGATAGAGAGAGCGAGAGAGAGAGAGAGAGAGAGAGAGAGAGAGAGAGAGAGAGAGAGAGAAGACGTTCAACAAGATTCAAAGAGAGAGAGAGAGACAGAGTGACTAAAAGAGATTTGCCAAGTTCTCCTTGGCTAGTAGGTAATGGTCTTTTAGACACTGTGGTTACTTTTGTCCCCGCCGACTTCCAGCGGACGAAGCGCTGCGAGGACGGCGCGCGCTAGAAACTTGAGCGTAATTAAAATTCATTGCACTTTGCTCACGCACGGTATACCAAGCCGAGTTCGTAGCTTCGCCATTAAATCGTCCTCACGAGACATTTCGATGGCTCCGACTCTGTCCGCTATTTCTTTCTCCCAGCTAAAGTAGCCGGACTTTTTGCTCCGCTGGTGAAAGGTAAAGGACAGCTAAGAAGAGTCCCATAGGGATAGCTAGCTAAAAAAGGGACGGCAGAAAAAATTGGAAAAAAAGATTTTTCAAAGCAAATTCAAAAATTTTATAATCGTACACGTAATTAATCCAGAACGTAGAGAGCCTTTACGAACGCACTGGGATTTCGAGAAAACACGAGTTTAGGTTAATTAGTTTGTAGAGACGTAAAGCGTCGCTTTAAGACGCTTGCGATACCCTCGAAAATGAATGGTCCGTCCCGTGTTCACAGTCAACGTGTGTTGCTCCTGGACCAAGCAAACTAACTGGTTGCGTCACCCTTAAGGACTTCTTACACGAGGAAGTGGTGTCCTGGTTTCCCATAGACACTCCGAAGTGATTACGAGTATCTGCTAATTAAGTTACGCCCGGCGATTATACCCGTGCCGGATCGTTACTTATCGTTAAGGCTGATTGTTAGCTTCTAAGGGAAGAAAGTATTGGCCTCCCATCGACAAAATATATCTATGGTTACTGCAATGGGAAACCTTTAATATTTACTTAAAGCAGTTTACTTGACATATAAATGCTACTGGTCCAACAACGTTCATTAAAATTTCACATTTTTCGCCTAAGGTATCTGTTCGGTGACAAACCATGTTTAACTTTGTATGTACATATACGTCACTCTATAGCGTTTCTTTGTGTATCTCTTTCCTTTTATTTTACGGTTGGAAGATTTTTAAAAAGAAATTCTAAGAGTTCAAAGTCCCTACTGAGTTACTCGAAGTCCTCGAGGTCTTCGAGTTTCTTCGCAGAAACGCGGACGTGACGTCCGGCGAGAAAGGTTTTCTTCTACTGTCTATAGACTCTATCGTATATACGTATACACACTGCGCTGGTACATTGCGTAAACATTCAGAACTCGCATTACGTTTTGCATCGGCAGAATTTTTTTTTCTTCCATTTACATACTCTAGCCTGGTGGGATTGCAGTATCTGCTGAAAATCCAATAATGCAAATTGCTACAGTGTTATCGTATCGATATTGCAGTACGCGTGTAATGCATTTTTGGATTTTAGAGGTTATAGTTTTTATTTTTACTTTATTTTCTATATGTTGATATACAATGTATGAAAATCAGGACTATGATTTTTTTATAATATAGTATTGATTCTTGTAACTCCAACCGAAATACAAGACTGATTCGCATTTTGTCAGAGGAACGTGATTGCGTCCCGGAGCGAACATAAATTGTTGTAATTAACCAGAAGGTTAGGTCGGCTGAATCGACGGCAGTGTCGGCGACGGGGAGCTTTTATACAATATATGGGGAAACAAAGGGCAGCAATGGAAGTTCCCAATGGAAGTTTTCGAGTGTGAGCTCTTCTCGTATTTCCTTGTGAATGCCGATAATGTCGCGAGGAAAGCAACTCGTGCCAAATTTCCGTTCGTGGTGCAGCGCAGAAACCGGGTGCGAAGATTTGGCGAAACTTTTACAAATTTTAGTCGAAAAATTTTAAGTACGTGGACCTTAGTCAGACGTGAATGAAGTGAAATTACGTATACGTCGGGGAATATAACGATCAACTGGAAGCTCTTTACTAACTCGTCTGCTAATCTCTGATGAAGCGTGCCCGGTATGCTATGTATGCATGTGCGTGGGAAATAAAACAAAAGAAAGAAAAAGGAAAATGATGAAATTTTCGTAGAAGAAGAAAAAAAGGATCACTAACAACGAACACGCTGTTTCGGTAGTCTTAGTTGGTGAGACGAAGCAACCCCTGGGATTCTACCCAGGTTCCGACTTTAATTTACTAGGGATCAGTTCGTTATTGGAATTAGGTATCGAGCAAATGAGAGTTGGACGTAATAATTAAACCTGTTTCAGGAAGGATATCTATACCTGTAGTACCGAGGATTATATACGGGTACCTATAGCTCACTTCAGATTGGTATCCATGTACAAATACTTTTTGTCATGGGGAATCCCCTTTCATTCATTTCCTTTTCCTTTTCTTTATATTTTTTTACTCTTATTGTCACGTTCCTTTATTAAACGGATATATCCGCATAAATTATGCTTATGAGACGCTTCATATTTTCCCGCCAGTTTTTCAAGATTATACTTTCAAATTCCAACGGTTCTCCGGGCACTTTCTATATTCGTGCGAGCTGTGGCATGCGGTTCCGCTGAGCGTTACAGCGTTACGGCTGATCATGAAGTTTCATTCCGGCTCGTCAGAATTACCTGCAAAGGGAGACATCTACCTGTTCACGAGGAAAGGTAACAAAGCACCCTTTGCGGAATTCGAATTTCCCGCCTTTATTCGGGCCATTGTTCGTTTCGTGTTCAGCAATCTGTCGACCTATAATTTTACGGTCGAACAGAATTTTTCGTAAAAATTCAAATTACGTTTTCTAACCGTACACAGCAAGTATAGGCAACAAGCTTTTATACGTGCAGGACTAAGAATGCCATGGCGTTTTCATTCGTTTTTGAAAATATTTCATAATCCTCCGTGGAAGAAGCCGACGTTGTACCCTGGAGGCATTCAAGATTCTACGCCGCTACTTCAAAGGTTCAATCAGTATAGCCCTGGAGCACGCAGAAAGGATTACGCTTTCCTGGCTCGCAATAATTTTCGTAGAGAAGAAAAAATTTTAAGAAAAAATGGAAATGAGAAGGATGAATGTAAAAACATGAATATGAAAAAAAAAAAAATCGCAGTATCAAGGTAAACCATAATTATGTCCCTAGGGACTTGATTCTCTTAACAAGACGCCGGTGGCTAACGATCCGAAGCGGGGAATCCCCGCTCTTAAGTTCTTATTAAGGAGTCGCAGAGCTTCCCCAAAATCCTTGGATTTTGTTTTCGGTCAGAGATAAAATATCACGTGATCGAAAGGATCGTATTTATGTGTCACAGGGGGTTGTTTTTTATGAAAAATTAATGATCCGCTACCCGATGATCTTACGTGGCCAACTTTGAAAATTCTTTTTTAATTTGTTTTTCGATTCTTTTTTCTTTTATATTTTTAACGAGCTTTCGGTATGCTTTTTGCTGGCGACCTCTAAAAATTAAACTCATGCCTCGTTACACCACCGGCGTATCAACGTGTTCCGTTTCACGAGATTCCACCGTTCCTTAAGCCACGGACGAGTTCCTGGTCTCCGTATGTTTTACGTGGTAAAAAAAGAAGTCCCGCCATTTTCTGGCTCGGTGAACCGCGGCAAGGTTGGTTCTCATGTCGCGAAGTTCACTGCGGTTTATAGGTACGTAGGGATCGTATACCTTATAGATACTCTTGAGACGCATGTGAACGAACCATGAGTGGAATCAAGCGAAATCGAGATCCGCATCCCTTCTTTAAGTGTAACCGGAAGTTATTTTGTGAAATTACATCCGGGGTCCCGCTTTTCGACTTTTATACTCGTTTTTCTTCGGTCACGTCCATACCCCGCACTTTTACTGTCCTTCTGGGATTTTCTGCTCTCTCGCCACTGCCAAATCCTTTTACCATTCGCGCGCTTCTTTCTCGATTCGTTGATTTTCAAAATGTCTGCCAGCAAACTCTGCACTTCACTTTCTACGATAATGCATTGCGTAAACGAATTTACTTGAGAAACGACACTGACAATATCTTTCCAAATTTCACTCGTTAGTCGCGAATCGACACTGTGGATTCAGCATTTTTCGTATAGGATAACCAAATATCTGCCGACCGATCACGTCGACGTAGACAAGGACTCCTGTTTGTTCGACTACTGAAATTCGATGTACTTTTACTTTTTGTAAATTCCACATGGCCTTTCTTGCGGCTGCGTATTCCAAGGAGACGAAGGTTGGCACTCGGAATGCAGGAAATATCGTGATTTTGAATAGATCACTGCATGGATGTCTATTTGTTGTACAGGAATTCAATATGGCTGATTTCGCGTCTGATTTAACCTGAGAAATTCCGATTCTCGAAAATTCGATAGCCTGACTGCCGCGTTGTGCAATGTAAATAAGAATGATTCGTACGTACCCAACAAAAGTCGGGCGGAAAATGACGAATAAGAATTTTCTTTCTTTTCCTTAAAAACCTTTCTTTCGTGCCAGTGGAGAAACCATGTGTGAAATCAAGAAATCGTAATATAACGCGCTATCGCAAAGCGCAGAGATTGGACTCTATTCACGACTAATCTATAATCAGCTTCCTTTTGTCCGCACGAGAAAACCAGGAAAAACAGACAATACGGATCCTCGAGTTCCCCTTTCGGATTCCTCGGTATCGAAATTTTCTAAAGAACGCATGGGGACCTCTTTGATACAAACGAAAAAGGAATGGTAACGTCGAATCGCGAAACGACACAAACAGAATGGAATAAATCTGTCTCCTTTCTTTTCTTTCGGTACTAATTGACTTGGTGTCTTTTCACAGATTCTTGTCCTTACGAGGAGCGACGAGAGGACTTCCTAATGAATTTAAAGAAGTTTCAAAACTCTTGGCTGAGAATGTCCTACGAAGTTCACATCCAATGGAATTGAATCACCAGTCGATACAGCAAGGCCAATTATAGAAAATCAAACACAGCAACGTTGAGGTGCAGATACCAGAAATGCATTGATTTGTAATCCAGGTAACATGATTATAAATAATTTTTGTAGCAAATGTAATTTTGTAAAATATTATTTTTTGGACAAACGTCTATAAAGTTACCTGAAAATTTATGATACTGACTTCATAGGCATCTAATATATTTTCAAGAAATGGGAAACCTATTAAAAATAATATGTTGATCCAACAACGAGTACAGTATCCATAACTTATCCAATCCAGACTAAAATAATTTTGACACTATAAACAAAGCCATGTGACAGTCAACCATTAAATCTCGTGTTATCATGTAAAAAAAAATTGTATAAAATAATGAATCGTATCGCAACGTGACAGATAACCTAATAGCTTTTAACATGTCAAAAAGATAAACTTGAGTTAATCGAAGGATCCATATGGTATCACCACAGGATAGATTGACAGGTTAACCACGTGAACAGCCATGAGTTCACAATTATGTAAGAAACCCAATTAAATTTTCACTCAGTCCCACTTAACGTGTATCTCACGTGTACGTTATATATCCTCTTCGCAATAACTTCCCATCCGCACATACAGCAAGGACACATAAAACTCGCCATTAGCTTGAAAATCTCAAAAAATGACGCACCTCGTTCCACGCACCAATTATTACCTCCGTTATGAAAAAGTAACGATTAATCACAATTTCAGACAGATAAAAAAACCCCCGAAATCTCGGAATTAACGCAGACAACGCGACAGTCTCAGGCAAAATCTTAAGTCGATCCTAATTTCTAAGCACCGTTACCACAGAGCAAGATTCCCATGAGATTTTCCATCGGCATCGATCACACAATCCAAAGTGACGGATCAGCGTGACGATCTATGAAATTCGTCGATTACGACTTACCGCCGACAAGCAAGAGAAGACAAATAATAGCTCGTTGAATTTTCCCGCTTTGATTATCCATTGCACTAAGTGTTAACGCGCGTGACGCTCATGAACGTCTTATGTCATGAAAGGACGCGCGATTAAAATCACGACGTATCTCGTTTCGTCAGTCAACCTGATAAACACGAATGACTTGCCGGACCCGAGTCATTAACTCGATCGTCTAATAAACGTAGACGTGGAAATGGTACGTGGTATTCTCAAACGGGCCAAGGACCGTATACGGATAAAAGCGTTCGCGACAATTTCTGAGTTGCAACTGACGGGGATGCTGTACGAAGAGTTTGCGCCAGTCTCGCGCCCGCGCATTCACGCTCCTTACCCCCTTCGTCCACCCTCCTCCTATTCCGCCCCGAATTCACCAGCAGGCAGAGCGAGTACCCCAGTCCTTCGGTTCCTCCTTCCCACCCTTGCCTATCCGTACTCACCCTCCCTTTGACGACCGCCGCTACTATGCCTTAACCTCCCTATTGCCCACCCCCCTCGCACCCTCTTTCACTTTCCCTCTCCCGTACCACCCCGACCTACGGGATTTTCCTCTTCTTCTTCTTCGTTTGTCTTTTTCTCCTTTCTTTTCTCTTTTTCCCCTTTTTCTGTTGGGTACTTTCTGTCTCTTGTCCTTCCTACTCTGTGTTTCACCGCCCCTAAGACTTTAACCACCACCACCCCCCTCCCACTCCCTCGGTCCCTCTTTCTCTTTCTCCCTCTCTAGACTCCTACCCCCCTATTACACTTTTTTCCCTCCCCATTTACCCTCGCATCCTTTCAGCGGCTGTATCTCAAACACTAAAGAGTTTCTTAGGAAATTGAATTGAATTTCCTGAACTGATTGTTCCGTTAAACGGCAATTTATATGTTAACAGGACGAATTGGCCGAAAGTCATGCATACATTTACTGGGATTTGGGTCCGCGGTAAACTTTTGTCGTTTGACAAATCGAAACGGGTCCGTGGTACTTTCTTGTTGTCCTCTAACCCTCCAATCTCTGCCTTTCCTCGCTTTGGATTAGTTTATTTTTATTCCCTTCGTGCCTCATATTATTGTCTCCTTAATTTTCAAACTATTCGACCATCGGACACGATTTCACAATAGCAAACTGATTATTTTTTTTTTTAAAACTACTACCTTGTGACATCGCAGCATTGAAAATCTTAGCTAATATAACTTAACGAAATATTTCCAAGTCCAACGCAAATACTGTATGTCTAACATTGAAAAAATATAAACAAATTTGGTGTGACAATCCGCCTTATGGTACTCGAAACAGTCATTACGGAAAATCTTTGAAGACCGTCCCCAAAATAGCCACTTATCCTCAAAATAGCGACTACGTAAATGAGATCGTTCCCAAAGTATCCCTTGGCAACAAATACACACATATATGTATCCGATATAAAGGTTCACATCGATGCGACTTATTTCTTTGAAATTCGTATAATCGTTCAGATACGATCGTGAAAATGACAATTCTTATATATTCCATTTCTTTCTCATAAGGGACGATTCGACATTTTTTCCCATTCACCCTATAAGATATCGCACCTGCTGGATACAAGTCTCTGACGTAATGGCACCCCCTCATGAATGCTTCATGAAATGGATATTTAAATAGCCAGAAAAATGTGAGATTCATCGAATAGACGTTTACTTCGATTCGACGATAAATATCGCGAGACGTACTAACTGCGGGGTACGTCTTACATGGAAACGTACAAGACGATCATGAACATCGGGATATGAACGGAAAAAGGCAAAACGATGATAAAAGCTAAAAAAGTTGGACAGATGAGCGAGAGGGAAGAGGGAGGGGGGCCGGGCGGGGCGGATCTGAGAAAAAGCTTCTGTAGCAATTTCAATAGCAGCTTACGGCTTTTCTTTGCCGTTTGGTATCCTGGATATATGCTTTTACGACGTCTGTATGAATTTTCATGAAAATTATCCTTTAACGTTCGGCAGCGCGTTACGTTTATCTCATTGTCGTGGGTAATTTATTTTTCGTTTTCGAATTCTTGAAAATAATATTCAAACTGCCAGTACAAATATTATTCGTCATAGGCTATAGGCATGACTGAAACGTCAGTCACTTTGATCCTGAAACGTAATATAATCATGTTACCTTTACGCGAACACAAAAATATGAATGTTTGCAAATATTTTCACACTGAAATTCATTTTTAATGTATTCATCGTCACGCGCCCTGCCAGTTCACTCGTCTAGAAAACCTTTTGAAATTGAGACTTGGCTAAAATATATTTTTTTTTAATACTATTGTCTCACCAACACCCCTCTTAACATACATTTGTTGGCACACATAAACTTGTACGTATACTTATGCGTAATACAATTAACAAAGAATTTTTTATTTTGCATCTTTTTTTTGAGATTAAAAGTAAATCTGGTGATATCCGTCATGAGGTCTACGATAAATGTTCTTGCACGTATTAAATCTTGCATGTTCTTTGCCCCCTTACGCTCATGTCTTGTATGTACAGCTACACGAGAAAACGAAAATTACCAGTATACGTTTGCGTATTAAAGAATTAACAAAGCACGAAGGAATCCGCGTGTAATTCGTAGATTATACGTGATATAGTTTTTTTGTAATTTTCTTTATTATTAAATTTCAAGCCCCTCTAAAATCAATCGATAATCCGTTATCCCTACGTTTCGAGTCACGCGTGGCCTAAAGGCGAAATTTTCATTTCGTTCATTCAATTTACTATCCCCAATGGAATGCAATTACAATATGACTATCCCTAAAATCTAATAACTCCTAGAAGCGATAATAAATCCAATCCAAGGCCGCTTATTCTATATTATATTTACGTATATGTATATCGCATCGAAATCGCTTATATTATATATATATATATATATATATATATATATATATTTACGCCTCCATCCAGGACCATTAACGCTAAGCTATTATAACTCCAGTCCATTTTGAGTAATGTCCGCCCTATGAAGAAGGGATAGGGATGCTGTTATCTCACGAGTAAAAATTTCAATGTGTAAATGATGAATCCGTCTGAAAGCTATTTTTCGAAATGTATCTCACGTACTTGCAGCGAATAAGAGTAATTTCACACTTGATACGTATAAGTATAAATTTTTGAAATTGATAAATTACAGATCAAAAATAGTTCTTTCGTTCCTTGATGCGAGAAAGATTAATTTAAGATCTATGGAAACTCTTTTTTTTCAATTGAGATACTCGAACACCTGTATATATATCAAGTATGGGATAGTCTCATTTACCATGTACGAAGAAATACTTACAACAGGTGATCAAATAGTGATCTATTCCGAATATCTAAATTTGTACTCAACCCCAAATATATATAAACAACCCATATACAGGGTGTCCCAGAATAAAAAAATATGGCCGTACGCCATCAAGTAGAAGAGGAAAATTTGAAACAAAGTCTTGATCCTTATTTTGCCAAGCTTTCCTCTTAGATTTATAAAAAATTAGAACTAGCCAATCAACTGCTGATCGTCCAAGAAGGCGTTAAGTGGGGGGATGTAAAGGGATGCTCAGCAGGTACAGCCGTTCGCTGATTGGCCAGCTTCAATTGTTTATAACTCCAAGAGAAAAGCTTGGTAAAAAAGTAAATCAGGACTTTATGTTTCAGAATTGCCTCTTCTACTTGATGGTGCACTCCACATCTTTGTATTCCGAGACACCTTGTATATGCAGTCATATTTTATAGTGGCGGCAAAGGAACCGAAGAAGAAACCATTAGACTCCAGCGAAGTTGAGTCAAGTTGTGTCGGGTTGAGTCGAGTCAAGTCGAGTAGAGAAACTGAAGCGAGTTAACATACGTGAAAGTTTCTCCCTGACGTTACGAAGTACCTACCCAGGACCGTAAAGCGCGACAGATACATAGATCCTAAAGGTACGCGGCTATTTTCCTTTTCTGAAAATTCACGTATTTACGCGACGCGTTCCTCTCTGTCTGTCTCTTTCTCTTTCCCTCTCCTTGTCGCACCTCAAACTCTTCAACTGTTTGCGTGTAGGCGCTGGATTTATGAATTTCGCGAAGACGTCGCCGACGACTTTCTCCTTAAATGCCCCAAACTTCCAAGTGCTTTTCGAGTTTCCTGCACCTGCGTAACTGCGTGTGCACTGGCCTTAATGCTGGTGTAAATGCCCCTGTATCGTCCCTGTGTAAACGCTCCACCATTTCTATGGCTCTATACGTAGGTATATGCGCAGGCAGTGTATATAGGTATTATATGCCTACTAATATATTGAAGGTATGCATACATGTATATGATATTACATACTATAACTCGTACCTAGTGCACATTGCAAAACTGGTCTCAATATTTTTCGAATATTTTTATCGGTTACCGAATTGAACGAAATAGCGAACACGGCGACATCTGGATAGTACGTCGTTGCATTTTTACGAATGTAGTTTTTTTCAAAGGAGACAGTACGATGTAAAATGATCTTTTACAGCATTTAAACTTTTGTTAGTGTGACATCACGAAATATGATGTTTATGTAGTTTTATATATTTTGTATATAGATATTAAATTATAGTCAGCGTACAATTAACTTTTATGTATCGTCACATCTTTTTTCGAACACTGCACTTTGTTTGTCAATTTTATTTATCAGGGAATAATGTCTTGTTCTCATTATTCATATTCATCGGCGCGTGAGAACGTTTCATTGAAAACGGACTCATTGACGTGCTGTGTAATAGGTCGAAAAATCGTCATTCTGGATGTCGAATTGCGATTGTACCAACAGTCAACGTTGGTAATTATGCGGAATGTTATTTATACGGTTGATGTGACGTAATTACATTCCACGGGTGGTGAAGGTAATGGCTTTGATATTGCAGTTTTGCGTTCAATAATTCGATCGTCAAAAACGCGGTTATTCGAACAAATGGAAATATTAGTGAAAAGTATTGTTTATACTGTTGTAACCGTTGACCCATATGTTTTATTATTTTGAAAAATTGTTCTTTCCGCTTATCATTGTTACCATCGTTAAAACTGTACCACTCCGCTTTCGATAATCATCAATGGTATTCAAAAAAATTTCGAAAATTTAGCATGGATCCATCGTTACACGATTTATCGAGACTTGGGGTTAGATTTTCGAATTTATTTGGTGAGCACGATCGTCCCTTATTGGTCTGGTACAAGTATGGAATAAATTTTGGAAATTGAGAATTTTCGTAATTTTGTTAATTATCTCACTAAAGAAAATATGTTTATCCAGGAAATTTGATGTTTAATATTTCAATGTTCGCGAGTGAACGACGTCGTTTGAAAACCTTGGGATGCTTAATTCTTCCATTCGATTTAGCTCTGTCTTGAAAGAGACTTGACGGATCAAGGGCTGGAGGGAAAGGGAAAATGAGAGATAAAAGAAAAGAAGACTATAGAAGGAAATGGCGGCCGCCGAGGAGGCCCCCTTGTCGAAGTTACGAAATCCGTGTGCGGAACGACAGGAACCTTGGCGACGGGCGATTTCCATAAATGGAATATCCGAATTTCAGGATTTATACTCTAATCTAAGTTTTACGCGGTCCGCTGTGCCGTAATAGAGTTCTCGTCTGGGTATACGAAACGCCCTGTATATTAATATGTCTGTCAATATAGTACATATATATATATATATATATATGTCTGTGTATGTACGGTGAGGGGTTGGGGAGGGAGAAGCGCGAGATGTTTGAAATTTTAATGCGTCGTATCTGCGGGTACTTAGGTCGGGTTTATAGGTAATAAAATCGGCCCTGTCGAAATCCAAGGGTGAATTTTGTGGACAGTAACTCGCAAAATTTTTAAGCCCTTAAAGAGCCAACCCTAAGGAAACGTTCGGATCTTGGGACAAAAGACTCCCCCATCGACTCCCCTTTACTTTGCTGTCGTCATCCCTTATACGGTTTGGTTGCTAGGTTGGTACCTACCAACCCACTTACCTATCTACCCACTGACATCCCCCATGGCGCGAACTCGAAGAAAGTTTCAGCCGCCGAACTTACCCCTCGCACTTTTTTTTTCTACGACGTTCTCAAAATCATTACGAGGTATCGTGGAAGAATATTTGAATATTATGACGTCATAACGCGATATACAGATTCCGAGCAGGGCGAGGTACTTACGTCCAATAAATGTAATAATGTCGATTTGGGGTGGATATTAAGAAAAAAGGACGACGCGATGGGAAGTCAAATGCACGAAAGTTCAAATAGCCGTCGAAAACAAGCCCTACCTCTTTTCTTTTGTTTATCGAGACTTTAAAAGTGTGCTTAACGGCTCCCGCAGTCTTTTGACATTAGCACAGGTTATTGCGGGCGGGTAATAAAAAAAAAAAATGAGATTCGAATACGTTTTTAAATCATTCTCTTTTTTTATTCGTGACAAATGTGCACACGATCGCGGGACGTAAAAACGCTTACGTGGAAAATCCTATGAACGTTTAATTAAAAGTCCCATCGTCCATCCGGAGCGACGAATAAATTTTGATCGGGTTACATTTCCTACTGGGTTGTACATTTTCTTTTTTTTTTTTCGTACTTTTTACTTTTATTATTATTTTAGTAACGTTTAGTTCAATCCGTGTCCTAGATCCTGTAGCGAATGTCCAGCGTGCATATTAATCAAGGGAAAGTTTCGAACGAGGGTTGTTCCGCGCGTAAAATTACCCTAATATAAATACCCGTACGCACGTGCGCGCGCAACCCTAACCCCAACTTCCGGAACGCACGATTTTTCTGTTTAGATTTTCGCCTGCTTCGTAATATTTTATGGGAGTTGCGTATCTTATCGTTGGCACAATACATCACACGTCCTATCAGAAATTCACCTCGTGGTATATTACTACTACCTACTACTTACGTACCTAGCGCTGCGGGCGATTGATTAAAGATTACGATGCACACGCGTAAGGAAATCTGGAAAATTTATGATGCCGCGAGTAAAAATTATTTAGTATGCTGTTGATCTGCAACCGATCGCTCGGAAGATCTTCGAAATATGTATATAGATGTATACATCGAAAGATGCTCAAATGACGTAAAACTCATTTTCAAATACAATAGACATTTTCATTGCCAGATACGCTAAACAAGAAAATTATAGAATGAAAGACTTACCAGTAGTAGAGGAAGCATCAGCGGTGCCGTAGAGTTTGGACTGTTGTCAAAACTTATCGGGCTGCGTCTCAGTTCCAGAGTATCGTGGACACTGACTGCACAAGTTGTAATTGAAAAATCTGTCGCAGGAGGGCAGCACTGTCTATCGGTATTCAACTGGGAGAGGGTACTGACTGGTTATGCTACAGTAGAATGCATTGACGTGGAGCTCCATACTTTTAGGAGCGAATTTTTGACATGTAAGTCTTGCGGAGCTGCGTCCTTCAGATCTTCCCTTTCTTTATCTCTCTGTGTATCTCTGTATTGTGGTTTAGTCATTACTCGCTCGTCTTTTATCTCTCTTTCGAGATTCATTACTAGCTTGTTTATCTTTTTTTTCTTTCTCTTTTCCTTCTACCCACTTTCCCTATTTCTTCCGTCGCACTGGACCTTCCTCGTGATATCACTTCGATATCGCTGTGTATTCTTAGTAAATACACCAAGAGGGTGGGAGCGATGGGGCGTTTGGGGTTGATGCTAGTATCCCTTACTAACCTCCTAAGGGTGGATGTACAGTCGGTGTGAGTTTGTTTGTGCCACTCCACCTTGGGGTATAGATGCACTTGCAGTGACTTGGTAAATTCTAATCAGCCTCTGTTGGAAACTTCTGCACCGGGAGCGACGTTTAACGTGGTTTCTTATGTGTAACCTGCTTTGAAGTTCAGCTTGGATTTCGTCAAACACTTTGGATTCGGTGTATAAACTCTGTAGGTCCTGATAGTAAGTTACATATAAGGCCCATCTCGCTAGGTACATCGCCATCTAGTGTGAACTTCTAATACTGAGTAGATAGGATCAGTTACTGGCACGTGTCCCCTACTGGGGATACAGCTGTAAGGAAAGGAAGGAAGAAACTTCGACTGGTGGACGCGACACAGGTTGTGGAGTTAATCATGATCCCTCAAGGAACTTCTCACTTCTGATGGCTGCTATGGTCCACGGTCTTTCGATGTGGTTGACTTGGCTATGTAAGTAAAAATTTTGATAGGGGGGAGGTACCCCTTTTTTTAAGTTCCAAGTCCATGACGGAAGCGTAACAGCTTCTTATAGCAAGATCTCCCATTAGCAATTCTCTTTTGCCAAATGTATGGTAAATCAACGTAAATCAATGGGAAGTCATTCATTACCTTTGACTGAGGAGCATTGACAATGGAAAAATTTTTTACCGGTTGGCCCAGACCTTAATTCCTGTTATTTTTAAGTCTACAGTCACGTCTCTCGGTGATCCGTATCCGTGACATCGCCCTGGGGTCCACTCGCCCTTGCGACACTCTACTTTACCGACTCGGTAACGCATGAATCATGCAACGTCAGCTTGCTCAGAGCGGTTTGTACATTTTTCCAACTTGCAAAATTTAATTTTCCCTAAACCGCAATTTTGCAAATTTTCGCATTTTAATTGACACCGACCCGGTACCGAAAGAATCGTGCGATGTCAACCCTTCCCGTGCAGATTTTTCAATGTTTCACGCTTGAAAATGATTATCGAAAAATTTTTCTAGTTTTGTATTCTTTTTCAATCGCAATTTTGCAAGTCTGATCATTCCTATATGAAATGTATACTTATCGGGTCTGCCAGACCACGTGCCGCTGCCGGAAGATTGATGTATGCAATTTATACGTAAAAAGAGTATTATCTGTAATTGACCAACTTTTATTAATTATTATTAATCCTATATACGATTCATGTTGAATTCGCATATGGGCCGTGTAAGTTCGTATATCATTAACAGACGCACAATGGCAACAAAGAGAACGTTAATGTAAGGAGAAAGACAATTTTCATATCTGCGACATGTGGCGAATAAGTATAGTCGAAATGCGAGTATGGTATTGCGATGACATCGTACATTTTTCTTTCATCGTACCTTACCGTATCAGAATCCCCGTACATTTTTCGAAATCCGTATATAGATGCCATTTAAGAAAAAACAGCTTGAATTTTGAGAAACGCTTGATAAAAAGATGACAAAGAACGATAGAAAAACGAATCCCGTCGTAACGAGATTTCTCGAAGAAATTCTACATTTTTACGAAATATTCCAGGGATGTCCAAAAAAAAATTACAGGCCAAGTTACCCCCGTAATACCTTAAAACGCCCATAACATTCGCGTCGACAAGAAATGCCTAATTAAAAAAAAAAAGTCGAAAAAATCATAAAAATCGTCAATCAATAGAAAGCGATCAATAACCCCATAGTCAGAAAGGAGAAAAATGAAATGTAACTGGACGACTAATCGAGCACTTTTTAGAGTACAAATCAATAAAACTGTCTCTCCGGTAAGATCGGAGAAAATCGTGCGGAAGTGAAGGATCGCCAAAGCGATTGTAAACTTTCCTCGATGCCATTTGCTCGCAAGGAAAAATTCCCCTAAGGGAGAAGCGACAGAAAGAGAAGGCCTTATCGATCGCTAAGCATTTGTACAGAGAGGCAACCGAAGCCAAAATCGGGCAAGACTAGGTAGACATAAGTAATGATAAACCAATCCAGACAAAGCTGAGAAAAAAAGATACACAATCGACACCCGACGTCACACAGAAAGAAGGAAGTAAGAAAGATATATCCTCATCAAGTGTGGAATCATTACATGATAACTCGACCGTCACAATAATCCATAAATAACGATAACAACCCTTAACGTTCTTGACACAAAAATCCCTTATACCCATATACCACACCTTGCCTCACTACATACATCACCCAAGTATCCAAAGCCAGCGCCTTCTTTTCAACATGACCTCCTATACCCTATAATCCAATCATTTAACCTTTTCCTGATTCGTGTCAAGTGCATAAAGGCCGTGTCATGACCCCCAATCATTCAGCATAGTCGGGTATACTTTGTAACCCTCCAAAATTCATCCCCGGCCTAAAAACGTGCTCGTAAGCCGTTTTTATTTCTTATATACATATTCATAAAGGGACTTGAACTTCCTTAGGAAAAGTCATCCACCAGATCAAAGTGTCATTAGTACACACACGTGGAGTGTGAATGACAAGTAGACCTGCTTCAAAGTCCGTTTGAAATGTTTCCATTGATATGCGAAAGTAATACGTCAAGACGACGTTGTATCTGGGTAGAGAAGCTAAGCAGTGGAGCACACCAGGGGCGACTGTGGAACAGCTGCTGGAGTGGGTGGAGTGGTTAGGTGGTTAGGTTGGGTTTAGAGTCAAGTAGACAAGACTGGAAAGCGATAAGTAGAAGCTATGAGCATTGCGGACAAGAGCGTCCGAGACGAAGCAGCGGTTTGCTTTCTCGAAGACAATTGCGATGCGAATACTTGAGTGCCATAAGGATTCCTCGGTCATTTTATTTTTATTAAATGGAGTGGATATAAAGTGAATAAAAGCCCTCGTACTTGGACGGTGAAAAATGCCGTTCTATTTACGTTTGTATGTATGCGTACTTTAACGTTTGACATTTTCGAGTTTTTACGTAAACCCACGGGTTTTCGTACTCCTGGTGAACTTTGTGTAGCATTCGTGTCGCCTTATGCGGGAGTGGATGCACTTTTGAGCGGGTAGCTTGGAAATTCGTGAATGTTACTTCAGACGTAGTAAAATGCATGCAAAGTGGTCTGCTGGATCCGCTTATGGTTGTGAAAATATTTTGCTAGTCTGTCCGAGACTTTTAAGTCGATTTGCTATACGATTTACATGAGTGTTGGACAGGTGTGTATTAATGGCGGTGTTTATAACTTGATGGTCAGTTATTACATAGAGCGGGAATCGATGCCTGTGAAGTTGGCCGCAGGCTGCAGGTGTGGTATATCGATGAAAATGTAGCAGGGTTGGGGGTGGTATTGGTAGTGACGCAGTTTGAATATCGCTGGGAAAATAAAAAAAAACAGAGTGTTGTATATACATATAATACGTATATTTGATCCACTTGTTTCCATTATTATCGGTATTTTCCAATGATGTGTTACGCGATAAATTCGTGATTTCCTATGTCACCTGGATAAAATCGACATTTAGCAATGACGTAATTACAGGAATTGCTGCGGGACCAACAACCGCGTGCTTGATTACGTACGAGTTGTTAATTTTGATTTTTCTTTGAACCGTATGCCGTTTGGACGGTCAGCACCCCCTGGAGGACAATGATGAAACTACGTCGCGTTTGTTTAAACAATTTAAGAAGGCGTCTGGGTAAACTTTCTTGCGGTCTTTTTTTTCTATGTTCTGTACACAGTAGAGGGGTGGATGCGGCGGGATTTTCTAGAAACTTTTTCCAGTTCTCTGGGGTGGCTGAGTAGAGTGAAAAAAAATGGTTCAACTCTACAAAAAAAAGTTTGCCGTTATCCACGAATCGATCCACGTGAGGACCCTCGTAGCGCATCAGCAAAAACAATTTATTCAGGACACAGGGAAAAGTGGCGAGTTCGTTTTCAGGATATTCCACCCGAAGATGAAAACAATACTGGTAATAGGATTGATATCTGCTGTCAGTGAATTTTCAATCTTTTTTTGCCTGAAATTAATGGTCATGCACGAACTTATATGAGTACTCGATGGTACGGTATTGCGAATTTTCAAGAGTGACAGTTCAGTCATTCAATCGGATGTACGAGATGTCGATGCAAAAAAATATCGTGAAAAAGAAAAAATACTAAGAGTATTCCTATCTGGTGTCTTTTTTAAAATTGTGAACACTTTAAAAGCCAATATTACTTATGGGTACCCGTAGTAACTCGAGAGTGCCGAAAAACCGCGAAAGGCAAAACCCCACTCATAAAAACGCAACACTAGTCGGATAACTTACGATATTGAATTCTAGTTTTAGACTAAAAAATGTCCCTGGTTATAATAATTAATCAAAGGGAACGAATTATTAATCATTCTTAGTGCATGGGTTAATTTATTTCTATAAATAACTGTAGGAGGATAAAGCAGAAAGGAACTTTCGATTTGAAATCGTCTCCAATTTAGTAAGTAATTGTGCGAAATAATTAATTAAATGTAGCCAAATAACGTAATTCCTCCATAATTTGATTTACCAAAGGTATCGTAGGAGTAAAGCTGGCAGTGCTGGGACGCGCGGACAGAGCAGCCCAGCTAACGGACGCAGCAGCAGTGGGACGCTACTCGTATGACTCAGGAATAGGCGTCTGGTCAAAGCTTGCATCCGATTGGTTCATCGAAATCGTTGATAGCTCGGCGTCAAATCAAAAAATGGAAAAGTAACTTTCGATTCGTTATTTCCTCCGCCTTCACCCCCTTAACGCTCCAACGCGTGCTGTGGGACACCCTGTATATACATAACTATGTATTCGATTGATTAAAAAAATACACAGTTGCTTGCAATTAAAACTGATAATTTTAATGACAGTTTCAATCAAAAACTTTTTCTTTTATTAACATTTGCATTCCTCGGTTCTGATAATGTTGATAGTGTTGATAATCATTCATAGATGATTGACATTCTCTGCCGATACGCAGGACTGTACACGAATGTAGTATAGGATCGAATTACTAATTGTAAGTAAATATATTCTGCACTGTGGGAATGAGATATGTAATTTATTCATTCGCAATGAATCAAAATTATTTAAGATCGGGATAACAGTCCCGTTGAGAATTCAGAAGGGTCCGTGACCTTAGGTAAAATTATCATATATATTTTATCACGAAGAATCTAATAATTCGTGCGATTTAATTCAAAGCAATGACATCGCGTGATAACCCGCTCGTAATTTACCTGTTCTCATATATGGTTATATAAAGAACCCCGATCCTAAAGTATGGGCAGTTAGGCAATTTTTCGGTCATTACTTTGACAAATGCGACGTTTCAGCGTAGTCCCGTAGCAGAGCAAAATGTTCCAGTGAAAAATACATTTTGGGAAAAAAAAAGAAGGGAAGTCAGTCGCTCCTTCTTGACGTGGAACTTTTGATATCCGAAAGAGGGAAATGTCTGGCCTCGTCTTAGTATTTGGACGAGAAGCAAATCAGAGTAATGAAACTTTTGAGAAGAAATATAAATATTTCACGCTTTGCTTGAATTCTATTAATTTTATAAAATATTTCGAAATAAATTCCAATATCAGAATTGACAGCGAATATTGATCTAGATAAGCGATACTCGAAAAATATAGACCGCAGCTTTTACCGCATTTACAGAAAATGCTGGTGCACACGTGGATATGTTATTTTTGGATAACGATAACGTTTATCAGTAACTGGACTTTTTTCTTTAATCGATGCCAATCCTGAAGATACCTTAAACGATGGTTGCCCAATATCATACGTCATTATCAATTACGGCCTTATCTTTTTTTTCATCGATGACAATGACGTATATAATTGACGATCGATAATATTCATTTGCAAAAGAATCACTTATTTTGCATATTCCTTCTTACCGAGTATTTTCACCGATTCCACATTGTTATTGACAATTGTTCGTTCTACCAGTATAGAAAAACCTCTATTTATGTACGTCGGTAGATAAAAGTTTGGAAACTCGCAAAAACAAACCTGGATTAATACAATACCGACACGAGACAAAAGACTGTGTAGGACAAAAGCACTTTTGTAAATACATCGTGGCTGTTCGTACGTTTCAAAGGGTTAATGCATCTTTGGAAATGATCGATAATACCTACAGCATTATTAACAGCGATTCATTGTCTTTAACACTTTTTCCAAATCAACATCCGGTGAAGCCATGCACACCGAACGCGAGGTAGCAAATTTTTTGCATATCGCCAGCGGATAGTTACTTTAACATATATATAACCCCAGTAGATTTAATTAACTTCATTAAGTAATAATCGACAGCGCGAAAGAAAATAAAGAATATTACAAATTTTACACGTGTAATATAACGGCGGGCAGGATAAAACTGCAAGATAACTTTAGTTTCGATTTTTCGAGCAGTAAAGTTAATTATACGAAATTACGTACACCGCAGTTTTCACTTTATCACGATTAAAAAATATTATGATTTAATATCTCGACTTGATTATACAGTGAAATATCGCTATTGTCGGACAGACTGCAAATTTTATTTAATTCAAATGCAGCCACGACAAAAGAAAATTTTTACGATTCCAAATATTGACTCGTTCCTGAGTTTCTCATTTACCTCGAAAACAAGGGTGCCGAGGTATCGTTACGATATGCATATACTGTAACGGGTGGGAATAAAAAATGAAGCTATAATAAGGGGAGGTTCTTCCTCGCGAGATTCGTCTTCGGCATTGTCGTCAAAGTCGTTAGGCGTCCCGACGCCGAGAGGAGGAAGTTTGAGTTAAGGGTTGGAGGGGTTGTTCGCGCTTCATAAGGGTGGAAGGGTGGATCTGGTTAAATTTTGGGCGAGAAAAACGGAAACGAGTCCATAAATAATGCATTCATTTATAAACGATTCGAAGAAGCCCACGGCGACGGCGGCGTCGACGTCCAAAGGTAGCAGGAGTGAAACGTGCAGAAGGAGTAACTCTGGAGGGGCATCCCCTTGGCCAAGGGTTGTAGGTATGCACTGCTGCACTTAGATGCAGTTGGCTGCAGTGGGTCGACCTATCGTGGGTTTGCAGTGTATAAATGCAGAGACGAACTTGGCCGCGAGGAATGGGGGTGAGGGGGGGAGGGCCAAGCGTTACTCCGTATGCAGGGGAGAAAATGGGCCAAAACCGTGTATGGAACGACTTGGTACCATTCCATTGGTATCCGGAAGCGTCTCGACGTCAGCGTCGAC
Source organism: Trachelus tabidus (assembly GCA_030142655.1). Classification (NCBI taxonomy): domain Eukaryota; kingdom Metazoa; phylum Arthropoda; class Insecta; order Hymenoptera; family Cephidae; genus Trachelus; species Trachelus tabidus. The sequence continues at coordinate 962,478 of JARQTI010000568.1, read as the reverse complement.
GTTGAGCTCCTGAGGCACTTGAGTTTATTTCCCGCCTAGGAACGACCTTAATCTGCTATAAGATTTCCAAGCTTCAGTGTGGTATCGGGGGTCGAATTAATTAAATTTGAATATTAATATAACCAAGGGAGATGACGATTATTGTATCTGTAAAGGCTGACGGATGTCGCTGCTGTTGTTGATAATAAATATTGTCCTACGATTGTTATCAACTTTGATTTATAAAGGTGCGCATTCCTTTGAGCGAGTGTCTCCCCTTCGACTTGCCGGAACTCTAAGGACGTCGATTACGAGAGCTACGGATAGTGTACCCTGTGCTTTCATATTAGCTCTAGAGTCCCCCTTACCTTACCTAATTGCGGGGTGGAATCCAAATCTGACAGTAACAGAGGGTTAATATCCTTGGTTCTGCTCGTATACCGTCTCACCATGTAGATATATGTATGGAGAAAGGACGGATTCTCCCTATTTTCATCTCTACCACGGTTCTATATCTATGTATATAGGTTATATATATATATACCTGCGCTTACTCTAGCAGTCACCCCTCAACCTCCCTTTCATTTTCTCTCACTGACTCTATATGTATATTCTTCTTCTCTATGCTACTCTACGGAACCGGCCCTTTACGACAAGGGAGGAGCGCACTGCCATTTTCTATGAATGCTTTTCATTCGGTGACTCCGAGTCCTTTTGATTTTATTAACAGAAAAATTGTGATATTATTTCGACAGAAAAACAAATGGGATCGAAGTTTGGCATACTTGTTAGTTGAGTGTGTTAGAATTTTCGATAGGACGTTGATGTAGGTCATGGAATTTTTATAATATTTTGTTGCAAATTTTTTTTCATGTGGTAATTCGTATATTCGCGAAAAGATCATAATTGTATTGCATGTAAACTCTGTGCTCTCGACTTCACAGCCACCTATCGCAATTATCGCTCGACTCTCTGAACTTCGCACACGTTAATCAAACCCCTCGCCAATTTACATACAAGTTGCGCGACCTGAAAGATGTACAACGTATACATATACCGGGCTATTCTGAATTTTAGATGGTGCATTTGGGACGAATCATCCGGTAGAATATATCTGACACAGTCTCAAATTTTTTATTATAACGATAGAAAGGACTAGATTGAATTTGGCCGATAAAATTCTTGACAACTTTCTTTAACATAAACATAAACCACATTCGCGATATTATAATCACTCAGTATAATAAATTCAGTAATATAAAGATAAAGAATTCCAAAATATCAGCGTAAATCGAGATACGATAATTATTTTAACATTGAATTTTGCTACATAAATCTATTGTGATTTCTTTAGAAAATTTTCAGCATTATATTTCCATTACCGAAAAATTTCTGTCCTAGCGTATCCAAAAGCCACAAAGTTTCTTATCTTCGCAAAATAATGTCACACCGTGTATAAGGTAACAGAGGATAGCACAGTTTGAGGGTAACTTTCAAAGAATCCTTACAAAAGCCAGAACTCAGTTTCCTCGTGTAGGAGAAGTCACTTCTTCTTCGTCGTCCCATCTCACTGTGGAAACTCGTTCCGGCACAGAGCGCAGCATCCCTTAATGACTCCTACACCTATATTACAAAGTAGGAGAGGTTCGTTTACCTAAGACGTATAACGAAACATTCTAAACTATAACGATAACACCTCGCCACCCTCTCTCACCCTGGCTACTCGATGCCCAGTGAAAATAGTCATTAAATCTGAGCATACAAAATTGCACAAAAAACCGTAGCTTCGTTAAATACAAGAGTATAAACAAAATAGAGGAAACGAAGAGAATGCTCTTTGTTTTGGAACTAAATTATATATAACTGAAATAATTTTGATTCTCGTAACGAACCAACGAGCGATTGTGAACGTAGCTTTAAGAGGTTTAAAGAGAAGGAGCGAAGTGGACCAGCCAGAAGAATTAGGTTGGGTTAGGCCGATCAAGGTTAAAGAGGGGTAACGGATAGCGACGGAGGTAGCGGTTTGTCAGGAAGCGGCGGGGGGGGGGTCCTAGGGGGATCGCGGTACGGGATAGGAGGTGGATTGTTCACGTGGCATGTATATACCCAAGGAAACCTAGAATTTGTGTAGTTATGAGATAACAATTTAATCTGGAAGTCCAATTACGGGGAAATCCGTTTGCTCGATCCGCTGTTAGGTAACCGACTCGTTTGACCGTGACAGGAATAATGGAGTGAGGCGGCGTTTGAGTCGATCTGTAGCTGCCTCCCAGGGATAAGCAAGACTGATGAGATCCTAACCCTCGGCTGTTCGCCGTTTTCTGCCCACTCCGTTCCGCCATCAAGACAAGTTAATCAGCGGGAACCACCAGGCACCGCTCCCATTTTTTGGCCAATCACTCAAGATTCAACAAATTAATGTTCATTCAAATTCAATCGGCAGCGAGTATTCGCTATGCACTCCGTTGTCAGTTTTATGGATGGCTGTACGGTACTTTTGTGTTCACGAAAGATACATGCTGGACAGTCGATCGCAAATGACTCTTAGCGTTTTATCATTGAATATGCCTAATCTACCTTCGTTAACTTTGCCATCCCACTTTTTGTGTTATGGTCATTCTCCTTAGTGGACCGTCTCCTGTAAAGCACGATATACTGAGATTGTCTTTTTTTAACCCTCTTTATCTCCTTAGCCATTTTCAACCCTCCTGGAACATCCGACCGCCTCTTTATTTCGGACAACCCCAAAATAATTCAGGATGATCTTTTCGGTTCCTGGTAACGTCAGACTCCTTATGGTTTACCTTTGTTCTCTAACTTTGTTTTATCTTGGACCTTTTTTCTTCTCTGTCTCCTTATGGTGTTTTTATTGAATCATGGTACCGGTGGAGGATATTGCGACTCTGGAGTATATTAATAAACACTATGTAAATTGAGGGAAAAAAGTATTGGATGATCTTACTCTTTTTTTTTACTTCTTTTAGTATGTAACTTTGTTCTTACATCTGTATAGACCCTAGTTATCTTCGAAGCAAATTTATATTGTAATTCCTTAATTTTAGTGACATTCATGGTAACCGATAGTGCTTTCGATTGGTAGAATTTTCCTGATACGAGTGCGAGGTGCAGCTTGGTATTTTTTTTATTAGCAAAATTTTTGCACAGACAGGAAACGTGACGTGGTGCAAAATTGCACAGGTATGTACAGACACTTTATATTCGGTGGCAAAAGCACTTGGCCGATGTAAAATGTTAAGATCGAAAAATTTCATTTTATATTGAAAATGTGAATTAGAAAGAAGCAATTATTAAGTAATATCAATCCGTTTATATATTTTTGTGTCGATTGGCAAAAATTTATTATCGTAACATATTTTAGTTCCGTTAACATATTCATAAAATTTTTTATTTTCGATTCATCTTTCATTTTCCCTGGAGGCTCCTCACGGCACAGCAATCGACTTCCTTCTGTTTTCTCTGTGTTTTTGTTCCTTGGATAATTTTTTTGTTTCCTATCTTCAGTCAAACCTCCGAATTTTATTCCATCACCAACACACGAGTATAGGTTTGCACGATTACATTTTTTCTAATCAAATCCCAGATAGAAAACGGGAATCCTTCTTAGTCTAACCTGAATAATGTCGATCCTCTGGATTTCCACGGGAGCCAATCCCACTTCGAGGGACTCTTCTTTTTCTCCTATCCACAATGTTCAGCTCAGACTGCGACGCGCCGAAAGAAGGATCAGCGTCAGCAGACTTCCGGTACGCTACAGTTCGAGACGTAGGAAAGATGCAGTCCTCTAATCGCCTTTCCAAAGAATCCCACATACTCCCACCGATTTAAACTCAACACAGACTCGCATGTTAAGCCAAGATAAAATCTGTAGAATCCTATATTAACCTAATAAGATAATGTCAAAAATAACAAAGCGCTCATATCGGTATCAAACAAAAATTTTTAAGATTTGTACTATTCATATAGTGAATCGATAGAAGAATATCAAAATCTTGGAATTATCGTGCAATTAATTTACCTAATTGCTTTATACCTAAGAAAGTTGAAAGATTCGTTACTAATCAGATTTTGCCATTAAATTCTCTCTACATTTATTTTATACGTTCTTCGAATCGGCAATTACGCAGGAAGGTAATTTAAATTTGGTTTTCCCGGCTGCGAAGATACCCTGACATTTACACGGTACAGTGTAGATAATTCCAATGTTACACGTGATGGATGTCTCTTCCGGTAACGGAGATCAAAAAAAGCATATATAGAGGTAACTCGGCCGGAACTGTATCTCCATGTTTTTTCATCTCTTGTACACAGTAACGGATGTAAAATTTCCAGAGAATATTTTGAAATTTCATTACGTCGGTTTTTTACTCGTCGAAAGAGAAACGTCGAATCAATTTCGATCAAATTTATCTGACTTTAAAGGAAAAAAAAAAAAGAAAGTGCCAGCATTTCCGTAACGCAATTACCATATCCCAGGCTTCACTTCTTTACTCTTTTACTTTCCACGTTATATATCCAAACCATTCGAGTACATTTAGATTTTTTTTCAAATGGATTGACCGATTGATTTATCCCTCTGTATATAAGAACGAATTTAAATATTTTATTTACATTACCGATCAACCATGCTGTTTACATTACTGAAAATTAGATTAAGTTGAATACATGAAAATTATACCCTTATATAAAGATAAAATTTGCCCTCCGAATTTCATTAAGTAGAATATATATGAACTGATGATTATTTTAAAACTATTTATAGTTACGTAAAATTGTTATTTATTAAAAAAATGTCTCTCTAAATTTCGCTATTTTTTAGTTAACTTTTCAAGAAGGGATATCAAATTAATCATCGGTCCTTTACTGTAAGTTTGTCAATGGGACTTGAGAGTAATTTAAATACAATTATAGTGTTCGTCATTTCCATGAACCAACTCTAATTATTGGTTCAAAGTCGCGCTTTCAATAATACGTCGTAAGAGTGCGTACGTACGTAGCGTCAAACAGAAATATATGTAGCTTGTTTCAAAGTCTTTTTACAAAGGATTTCAGGTACCCGAGCTAGAAAGCCCTCCAGTTTGCGTCATAAAGCTCTCCCTTCGCTATCCAATTAATGTGATTGCGACGAAAATTTCAGACGTTAATTTCTAGGTGCGAGAATTCAAAATCAAATCGTTAATAGGCAAAAGTAATTGCGGTAGCCTAAACTCCAAACCCTATTTCATATCCATAACTTCAAAATTGAAGTAAACCCGTTGACGACACGAATAATTGTATGCCGTTGTAAACGGCAGCGTACGTAATATATTACGTAACAACGATATAGGCCGGATCCCCGTGGCAGATCAAAATATAAAATTTTTTTCGACTGATAATATTTTCAGCAAAATAATGATATATAGCGCATAGAAAAGTGCTATCGTCACCGTGGGAATTTTCGCCGATTCAAAGGTCGACCCTGGGTCCTTTCAGTGGCTCTTTTGCTCCCTCAGTCTATACCTTAAATAAGGGTGGTTTCCATGAGATGCTCACCGTCCAATTTCTTGCTGGTGAAGCGACCCTCCCTATTCTGAGAAAGGTTCTGAAACCTTCCGAGACAGACACCGCGAAGACAGCGTATTCCGAGGTTTCGTGGGAACTCGGAACTGGCTTAATCCACATTTACTTATTGTCCCTTTCCCACAGGATCAGGAAGACAGAACGAAATTACGGGATAAAACGATTCCGTACAGTGTCGATCATAAATAATCTGGCGCACTCTTGTTAATTGGGTAATACGAGTAAATGTCGGTGAAAGATACGATAAGGGGAGAATATTTATTGATAAGTAATATATAGATATATTGGGTATAATAGAGAAATGCCGAGTGCGAATTAATTAAATGAAGAATACAACAAAAAATTTCAAAAACGAAGTAAAAGTATGGTGAATAATAATGAAGAGTGTAACTATAGGTGTATACTTTTTACGATTAGGTGAAACAAGTGACGTCATCATTTGTATATAAACCCGAGGACACGTCGGGCTCGCCGACGCCGTGGCGTCGCAGAATTCCATGCCAACGGCGAAAACAATTCGTTGGCTTCCCCTCTAAATAACTCGTCGCACGTGTCTGCTAATTGAGAAGTACGAATTTAATTATTCGTGGTCTCGCGCCCAGGGCTGTAATTCGCGGGTGCCGCGGGGCGACTGGAGTTCAAAATCAATTCCAGTATGCTTCTCGAACCGGTACGCAAGTGTTTGAAGCACGGTGAGATTTCGAGAAAATAATTTTGTATTACCATGGAAATTTAAACGTGGACGGCGATTTAAAACTCGTATCCATTCGTCCCATTCTCCAAGACCGTGAAAAGGAGGTCATTGAGGCCAAGTTGGTTCAAAGTGCCGTTTGTCCATCGTGTGTAACTCGCAATAAGACCACCTTCCGACCAGTTACTACAGTAGAATTGTGGGTCAAAGTGCAATGAGGGGGGCGTGGACTTTGCTTTGAACCCGAAATAGCCTCAAAAGCCATTGCAATTCTTTCAAGCAAAGATCGTGCTTATTCCAAAATCACTGTATATCAGTTGACCTCTGACCTGATTGTAGCTTTATTCTTTTATTTGCTAAGCTCTGGACATCGTGAGAAAAAGATTCAAGTAGCTAATACTTTAATTGTAAGAGGTGAGAATATAAATTTGAGGTTTTTAAAATAAACAAATTTTTGGATTTCATTGACTTACGAATTGTTACGCAAATCCAGTATAGCTATACGCATATATGTGGAAGTTGCGGCAATTTTCTAAGGACAGAAACATTATTCGTATTTAGTTTAATAGACCGCATCCGCCGTGTGAAGTCGACTATTTCCTTTCTACCAATCAACCAGAGAAGCTTTCGCCGAAACGGAACTTTAATTATCGTAGTTTCAACGTTATCGGGCTGGGCTGGGGTAGTGTCGCGGTGATAAGTTTTGTAATACGGAAATTACAGTAAATACCTACTACCTCGCGCGAAATCGTATTCCAGCTAACATCGAAAACTTTGCATTATCTTAAATGCCAAGATTGGCACCTATACAAACGAAATATCAAAGGAGTAAAGTAATGGAAGCATTAGAAAATTTCATTATCAAAATTCAAATAATGTTTGCTAAAAATTTTCGAAATATCATAAATTATCTTTGATCTTCATATAACTCTCTACCCATATACGCAAGGATACGTTTCGAAGCCTGTATTCGCATGTACCCCTATAATACAAAAACATATACAGGGTGTCCCATTTGAAACAGGACGGTTGAATATTTGTTTAAGGAAGAGCGAGACAGTAAAATGTGTCAGACGAAAGTTGTAGGGTACGAAGGGGGAAAGTCAGTGCAAATAGAATTTATACTGCTACTATTTATGCTTCCATGTTGCGGGCATAAAGCCAGTTTTTTTAAATGGCAACAACATTTTTGAACCCTCACAAGTTGCGCGTCTCATCGAGACGAATTCAAACATACCCTGTTTTATGATTTTTTTCATATATTTTCCATGAAATGTCACACAAAAATGGAACAAAATGTGACATAGATGTAGATACGGATACATTGATTCCATAGGGAAAAGGTGTCTAAGACGGCCTGACGGATAACACAGCAAAGTGTACCCCGTCCCTTACACCTGTTCCCTATACCTTTGTACCAGAGTCTTGGGGGACTGTAATTGGGAAGCATTAGCTAAGCGCAGTAACAACTTTCCCAGGAATCACGAGTCAAGCGACAATCGGTTAAAGAAAATCCATTAGATTCGTAAAATCCAATCGCAAGGACATTCATGAAAAATCGTTTGTCTCTTCTGAAAAGCCGATTTCCTAAGAGCATGATAAATATCCCAAAGCACTCTACGGTCCTATAACGTTTTTCCATGATGACGGTAAAAGGGTTGTTTAAATTCCGAGATGCGCGTCACCTACCACAGAGGGTAAAATTGACCCCAAGGAATACTTTAGTAGCTAGTGCAGATACTTCATTCACAAGGAAACCTTGCTACGTGTCCGCCTCCGATTTTTTTTTTTTCATTTTCACATATATTGTAATACTCGAAAAACTAAGTGACACGTGTTTTTTCTTATCGGCTCAAACTGAATTTTTGGGTGTGAAAACCACCCCCCGAAAATTGGGGTAGTAAACACCCATTTAATTATTTCACATATAAAAGCGATATCTTTCACAATGAAACCAATTGGAAATATTTCCTCAAAATGAGAGATGAAAAATGTGATTTTCTCAAATTTTTCGAATAACTTTTGGAGGGGTTACTGTATCACGTACAATGAATCATAAAGTCTCATAATGCTTGCTGGTCTTATAAATCTATTCGTTATAATAATTTCTTGGCAATTCATATTTTCCCAACGTAACGCGCACTTCTGATAATGTTTTATGTAATATAAGTTCCTTTATTCTACGGAAACGTACCAAAAGTAAACTGCACTTATGGTGTTATTGTATAATGAAAAATAATGTTGGAGTGGTTCACCCCAATAAAATTTTGTTGACAAATTTGAAAAAATCACATTTTTCATCTCCCATTGTGAGGAAATTTTTCCAATTGGTTTCATTATAAAAGATACCGCTTTTATATATGAAATAATTAAATGGGTGTTTAGTATCCCAATCTTCGGGGGTGGTTTTCACCGCCGAAACTTCAATTTGAGCCGATAAGAAAAAATACGTGTCGCTTAGTTTTTTGAGTACTACAACATATGTGAAAACGAAAAAAATCGAAGGCGGACACCTACCAAGATTTCCTTGTCAGTCAACCAGACGGACAAGCATTTCTCGGATGCTTGCTTGGCTGTTTGGCTAGTTGGCTGGTTGGCATTACCCTGTCTGAGAGAGGTTAAAGTTGGTTGGTATAACGTAAAAAGAAGTGGGTGGAGTAGAAGTAAGAAGAAAAAAAAAAGAGGGTGAACGTTCGAATCGGCTCCCTTTACGAGCGTACATGGAAACCAACGAAGTCTCCGGCCGTTTTCTGATTCGCGTCTTCGAACTTTATTATAACGTACGGACTCTTAAAGGGGAGGCGAATGATGCCCTCCGGTTATCTTAACTTTTAGGGTTCTCGTGTGGCTTATCAGCTGGCCCTTATCGAGGGTTATCAACGGCCTACCCTGCTACCTCTCTTGAAATCTCTTTGGATCGTTGTTATTATAGGTAGATATGCCAGATGAATTTCGAACTGCAATATTCAGGTCGCTGTATGTCTATAGGTATGATGCGATTTCAAATGATTTAATATATATACATATACATTATATACTGTTAAATTGACACTAGTACGTAAGTGAATATGTGTATTGCATGTTACTAACGGAATGAATATCGATGAAGGCCGGAGAGTCAGATGGAATGATAGTGAATAATTGACAAGAAGCGTGATGAAAACTTCAAACGATTTCCAATCCATCTGTTCGTTATTGTAGATATTATTTATAATCGAATTTCCAATCAATCGCGTTGACTGTACCTGTATGAAAAGTCTTGGCATCGTTTCGAATCTTGGATAATTTCTTGATAGTCGATTAAATTGCTACACAGCGTATAAGCATTATCCGAACTTGCCACGAAGGGGTCATCTTCTTATATGTTAAAGTGCAAAGCAGTCCCCTGAATGTAAACGGTGTCCAAATAGAATAAAATAGAAGAGGCTTTTTAAATTTTCAAAAATATATAATGTTTATAGTATAGGCACTCGTGGTAGACCCAGATATTGTTTTCAGTATGTTCTCTCTATAATTTACTATAGTAACTATATAGAGTCTAATTGTACTTGGAGTACGTTAAACTCTCAACATAATCAAACAATGGAATTACTACCCACTAACGATGAACCATTAATAACATGACGCACAGTAACTCCATTCAATTTTCAACTACTGTTCTACATCCCGTTAGAGTAAAGTTGGCTGTATAATAAGGGAACTTCTAAATCGAGGATTTTCGCAAGTCGATAGATACGAAGTGACACCCTTAGTTTCTTCTCGTGCCATCGCCTGAAATTCCGTTCGCTCGATCAGCTTGACTTCCCGCAAGCGATGCTAAGAATCCTGCGGGTTTTTAGGCCTCCGAGAGAGCGGAGAGGTTTAACGTCACGTAGAAGATGCCTCCTGTCGCCGCCCGTCTTCTAGAACGCAAATCGAAACAACTTTTAAATCATTTCGGCCTGGGCGTCTCTCGCGGTTAATCAAACTGGGAGGAGCCTCGGCTTCCCTGTGGAAATATTCATCGGATAAAGTTGCCAAGACCCAAGGACCCCTCGCTTACTCGACGTTTCTTAGCAGGTAAAATAATCTTGGAATTAAGTCGACTGAAAACTTCAAAAGGATCCAGTTTAGGTACTTGCTGCTTTGCTCCTTCGTTAATTTTCTAGTTCTTCGTGCCGGTTGACGGGTTGGTACCAGGGTCGTTGGATCCAACGTGCCATGTACGTATATATGGCTATGTACGATACAAGCAAAGCCAATCCCGATCGTTAGTTAATCAAAGGGGGTTCATTTTCGTCGTGACAAAAAGTCATGTCTACCGAAGCTCTTTGGGGTAAAAAACTTTCTTATGGAGTTGAGTGAAATTCTTGAGCAGGTATATATATATAGTTGTGTATATAGGCATGAATTGATATATGGTATATAATAGACGTAAAATAAAAGGGATATAACTTTTAGCAAGCGTCTGAAACGTGAATGAGGATTATCAAAAGAAAGCGTACGCGATAATACCGGCTTGTTAAAGTGACTCCATATATTTCGTAGGAATCCAAGGGGAAACTTTTAAATTCTCTTTGCGCAACTCCGTAGCTACAGAGTCTACTCCCCGACACGTCCAGCACCAGGAGCGTTTAGAATCTAGGGAAATGATTTATGTCCCAGCAGGACGTACCGTGCGAACGTGGAGTGAATTAGTCGGGATCTCCTCTCTACGGCTGCTCGCCGTCGACTCAGCGAGTACGTTTTCTCTCTCTCTCTCTCTCTCTCTCTCTCTCTCTCTCTCTCTCTCTCTCTCTCTCTCTCTCTCTCTCTCTCTCT
>JARQTI010000568.1:870026-951331 GCA_030142655.1 Trachelus tabidus | reverse complement strand
TCTCTCTCTCTCTCTCTCTCTCTCTCTCTCTCTCTCTCTCTCTCTCTCTCTCTCTCTCTCTCTCTCTCTCTCTCGCATTCCTCCGCCATTATTTTTCAAACCTTTCTCTTTACTTACTCAGCTGGCCTCTTCTTTCTAACCACTTTTGTCCTTAAGCGTCGCGAACGTTAAATATTCAATCAGCCAGTGCCCCGAGCACTAAGACCAAAATCCTCGTTGCTGTACGTGTACTGGGTCCTACTTCCGGTTCTAACCTCAGCGTATCCGTAAAATCTGACGTGACAGAATCACAGTTCTTAACGCGATTAGCAAGTTAGATAGACTTTACATTGGGAATTATTTCCGTTACTCAAGATCCCATCCGCTGTCGTGATATTCAGTGAAGCGGCTAGGATCATCAGCGTTCCGGTTGTACAAGGTCCAGCATCCTAAGTCCTACGATAATCCGACAGTTGTCAAACGGAAATGACTGGGGATCCATTCGAACAGCTGAGGGCCGATTCTACGGCTTCGTCCTAAGGCTGCTTCCTTTTACTCCATAGTAGGTAGATACTGGAATTTATCCTCGACGTGATCGTTCGCATTGCTACTGCGATGAATATTCAGCTTGAGACTCGTAGCTGGCTAGAATTCCTAGCTCGGGACGCATTTAATGAAGAATCCTTTTTTATTTTATAAGAGAAGTGGTCTTTATGCTTCTTTTTTACTCCTCGAAGACGTACAGTCCTTATTGTACCTTAAACAGAAATAAAAGGCACGGCATAGTCGGCACTACTTGGGTTGAATAATACAGCAACGATTTAGTGCACTTTGAATCGTCACCAAGCACAGTTTCTATTAAAGCTACGGCACTGAATTTACGCGACGAAACGAAACGTTACGGTCGACTAAGATGTTACTTTAGATACGTGAAAGTTGGCTACTTGGAAGTGGAGTAAAGCAAATCTTCAGGAAAGACAAAACTCTAGAATTTACGCGGAATCGAGACTTAATTTTTATATGGGAAAGATCGTTTCTAAATTAAACAGCTGTTGTCTTGAAATTTTTTTTCTATTATTTCCTATTTAAGAAATACTGTGCATGGTAATGACTCGTACAATACGTAAGCTGGATATAAAATTTGCTGCATTATTCGATCCTATAATAACAGGGTATTATACTTTCGTCGATAGTTACCAGACAGTTATAAATACAAAAAGAGAGAAAAGTCCTACTGCCGGCAAGAGACATCCATTTCGTTTTGTAAAAGATAAGTACTTCTAAGCGAATTAAAATCGTCTTTCCGTATCATTGACGGTGCCTCGTTACTCTTTCCGTTTGTGCGGAACGGCAGAAGGATCTTCAAGCCTGACAGAATTTGTGGAACCCAACGTTCTCGTTAAGACAGCTCGTTACGCTGCTTTTACGACATTATTATACGCGAGTACGAATCCTCTACGAAACTGACGATTACTGCGCGTAATTTCCGCACAGGGGATAGACACAGGGCTGAGCGTTCGGTCCGCGACAAACGAAAGTACCATCGACTTACGGATTAAAGAGACAGAAAGATATCAAGGCGAACGACTCGTCTTTGTTATAAATAATAATTAATAATTTCTATGAAAATTCTTTCATAATTATCTACCCAATTTAAATGTATAAAAATGTAAACCAAAAATCATTATTAATATCAACTTACTTATTTTTCTTCTCAAACCAGTAACTACTATCGGCATCGGCAAAGTTCTCGTATTTGTCGTAACGTGGCAGCACGAGCGTTTAAAAAGGTAGAAAAATGCTTCGCATTGCCTAGATTCACATGCATAGAAAATTTGTCGCACATGTACAGAAAAATATATCTATACATTGTGAACGGTATACACACGTATATAAAATTGACGGAGAAAGGAAGTCAAGCTGCGATGCACGTGGCGTGCCTGGAGGTTGGAAATACGGGAGTCGCACGGCGTCGTCCCCGGGGCGTCGTAGCCGAGCGACGGTAGCGTCGCGATGTTTTACGAGGTGGCGAGCTGTGCCAACTATGTCTCGTTATATTAGATTTTACTGGAAGCTCGAGGCGCCGCATAAATTCGTTAACCAATAAAATCTTCATTGCGCGGTATAATGACGACCACCTCTGGCTCACCGATAATCCTTTGTCAGCTGCCTGTAGGTTAGGACGGCTGTTGTTCTTTGTAGGGTCTGGCGAAGTCCATGCTTTTTAAATTGATACATCGCTCGGCAGGTGGCGCCACTGTCGTGCGGAAAGAAACGGTTCGTTTCGTAGACCGTTAAACGAATATCGTCATGCGGTTATGACGTTTCGGTTTTACTTTTAAAATAGAACCGGACACGGCGAATACCTGGAAAAATTCATCGGTTTCAAATATTATTTCGAGGGTCAACTGACCACTTGGATTCTTTCAATCTATGTTCCAATATCGTACATCAAACAAATTCGCAATTTCGAGTCCGTGCCGAGGTTCCCAATTGATATCTCGATTACATCTACCTGTATGATATTGTAGTATCACTTGAACAGCCATGAGAACGCAGTCAATAACGTATCTCAAATTCCATTTATTATTGTGATGCCTTTCTGACGTTCGTTTGTTCTCGCAATGTGTATATACATATGCATATACCATACATATATTGATTCGTTTAAACGAAGCGAATACGACAAAAAGTCCGGGGTGCAACTGATACGTGGATGTCTATCAATCTCTTTTAATTGTGTCAAAATGAAAATTTCATGTCAGTCGATTAATCGGTTCAGTGAAGATTGTTCGATAACGTGGATTAGCAATAACCGTACTAGGATTATTGAATTATTTATAAGAGGATCGTATATTCTTGGTTAATTTGAATGCGAAATATCATTTGGAGATCCTGAATCAGAATCTATCCATATCAATGTTCATGTTCGTGAACTCTGGTCGGTTGACTGTTTATCTACTAATGAACGACTCCCTATCTAGCTCCACTGTTTCCTCTAATTGAATAGTACATTGGTAATGACGTTTCCTATTCTTGGATAATGTTACGTTTACGAGTGCAATTGTCATTTAATGCGTAATTAACTGCCATAATAGAAAATGACTATAGAAAAGTCTAATAAGGACTTGAAATTACAATTACGTCTCTCAACGATTATTATTGAATATTCTAATTAAAAATAAAAGACAATTAAGTCCCTCGATGTTCCTGGTACATACACGATGCTTCTATTTTTCTCTTTACTCTTCGTATCTCTTTCTCCTTCTATTCTTCGTTCTCTGCTTACAAGGTACCTCTATGGGAAAAAAAAAAGAAAAAAAGAAACATTGTTTGAACACCCTCATTCTCATCCACGCATTGGCGGACCAAAAGCTTTATCCAGTAAATCCAACGGTAAACATTACGTCACGTCAAAGAGAAACTGGCGAAGCTTTAGAAAGAAAGAAATCGCTGATAGGATGTCAGGTGGACTTAGAGGTAACGTAACGGCGAAACGTCGGTAACGTCATGTTTGATTAGATCAACTATTGGAAGACACCTGGTACATATCAGGCAGATAAACCTGTATAAACCTGTTTAGATCTGTATAAACGTAATTGCAACGTTATTACAAAGCACGATTTGAAATTTCAGCAATGCCACGTCTACGCACGCAAACGCGCAGACAAACCAATTTTGCGTTTCCGAGCGGATGCACTTGAGTTGGCATACCTACTTTCAGTCCACGGGAATGAAGTGAATTTCGGGCGTGTAAATACCAATCGTACAACAGGCGTCTCGTCCAGGTTAGAAATCCTCTGATCAGATTTGATGGCCGTGTAAGAGTGTAAATATATATATAAATCTATATAAATATAATACAAATTAATTAATAGCTTAATCTTCATAGTGAATATAATATATGTAGGTATAGGTAAACATAAGAGACGTATTGACATCATGCCAGGTGATTGAATATATTTTGCTTATTAGGAAGTATCAATCAATAAGATATTTTATAGAACATCCACAATAAATGTATGTTAAGGATTAAATGATAAATGACTGGATATTTTGTGGAAATATATTTTTCATTCCTTTAGTCTGTTTGGAATTTGTAGCATCGGACAGCACTGTTTATAATAATAGGAAATAATTATTATTTGTATAAGTAGAAGTTATTGATATTGAAATTGTTATGGTCTGCAACTGTATGGCAATTCCATTGGAGATATCTGTATTTTATTTTCAATGGGATAAGTTGATAATTAATTACTATTAAATATAATTACTCATATAAGAATGATCGTGAAAACACCTTTAGACATTTGTAATGGTTAAATTCGTTCATATTTTTCTTTCACCAAATAATATACAAAATAGTACTGTGATAAGGAATGTACCTTAAAAAACATTTACAATCAATTGGCAGACGGTACGAGCCATTTATATATGTATATCTATCGGACTGTATGGAAGAATACGAGAACCTTAGTATTTAGAATGGTACTCTACACAAACTTCCGGAGCTGCATTGGTAACAATGGAAACGAACAATTAGCATTCCCAATTTAAAATTCTAACGAACAGAAACGTATAATCTTATATATGTATAGTCATTGTAGTTGGCGGGGATCTGATTTAACGAGGAGGATGGGTCCGATTCCGCACGGCCACTAGATCCTCCCTAGCGACTTTTTCCTAACCAAAAAAAGAAAGGTATAAGACTTTCTGCAAAAAAGGGAAGAGTGGCATACTGTTCCTACGCACGTTCTCTCGAAGATGAAAATTAATTCCCTCGGTTGATACTCACTCAGCCAGACAGAAAACCTGGAGCTTTTCACGCTGCGCCGCCTTTGTCCGCTTCCTTTTACGTTACTCTGACGTGCGGTGATATGTATCACGGTAGCGGATATATTGCATGGATACAATTTCGCTGTCGCGTAGGATCGCTGGAAGCTCAAAAAAAAAAGAGTAGCAGGCATCAGGCACATATGATTTATATATAGCGACCAAACTCTCAACTATACAATTCTCAAAGTATCTATCTTCTAAAATACACGTATAAGTAGTTAATCATGGTGGCGCCACCAGTCGCGTTTGACGCGACATCTACTTATTGCTTAGAAGGTAAATAACTCTTGAATGCCGAACTCACAATCAGGACAGACAGATAGGTTATGCAGAGTTTTTAGTACGATTCTCGTGTAGTGAGCATGGCTAATTCTAGCAGGATAACGAACGTCTGTTTAGAAACAGAGTCCCTCGTATAAACATAAGCACATGATGAAGTACCTAGTGATTATATATGTTATCAGTGAATAGTGCATAACGGATACCCTGATGGGACGTGTCTAACATTTAGACGTTTAACCGATTATATCAAGTCATCCATGATGATATACCGTATTGTTGTTGCACTCTGTCTCTGTTCGGAATAAGTACTTTATTCACAGTGGGATGCATCTTAATATTAAACAACTCCCTGGTGGACTCTGAGTTTCACGTGCAATACCGAGTATACTAGTGTATTAGATATCGTAAACCATAGGTGAATATTATATTTACTGCGTATACAGACCATCGGAAACGATAATTTGACTTTTACTTTTTTCAATAGGCATTATTACTTTTCTGAAACTTGCAGGAAGTCGTAGCATAGCTGTCAACCCTGTGATAAAAAGAAAGGCTACTCCAGGAGAGGGTAGAAGAACAAGGTGAGTAAAGACACAGAGCTAAGCTAGAGAAGTAAAGAGAGAAAGTGAGAAAAGATGGAAGAAAGTTTCACGCGCTGAAAACGAAAGAAGCACGTAAAAGGCAAATGCACCGTCGGATTTCTTTGTGCGTGGCTGAAAGTTTCACCTCCGTTGGTATGAATGTCTGCCGTATTTCACTGGCGCTTGCGGCGCGCCACTAACAATAAGTAATCAGGGTGTATATCAAGTAATTTTTCTTAGTGCATGAGGCAGCTCGCGTTCCTTGGTATTACCTTAGTCTTCCCTCGCCATTATGCAACCTGCACCCTAGTCGACACCGTAAGAAATATAATAGGAATTGACGTCGTAAACTCATGGAAGGTATTAAAGGCCACACGAGTGCGCATGCGCGTTCGTCACCTTTTATTTTCTTTATGAAAAACGAACTGAGACATTCTGGCTCCATTGTCTCACGAATCTCGTTTGTTACAAAGGTTCCTGGATATTGCGGGGAGCTGGTAGCAACATTGAATTAGGCATTCCAATGCTTTATAAACTGCTTGATAATCACTATACGTATGTCAGGGAGGACGTGTCATAATTTTACGTTCTGTGCATCCTCGTTCAATTCAAGTCCATATACCGGTCTTATATTTCCAATGCAAAAATATAAATGACAAAAATATATCACAGTTTAGTAGATAGAGTAGGTAAGAGCATTAGAACTAATAATATTTTGTATGAGTAAACTATTTAAATTTATTATTTTTAAAAATCTGTGTACTCCACACTATTTTTGGATAAGCTGAAATATAATACGTATCGATACGTGAAAATATTAAATGCCTATTCTAACCAATTCTCTTTGCATTTTTAACCAGCGACAAGATGCATTCGTGAATGCGTTTAGTACACTCACCGCGCAAACTTGTAAACGCGAAATCGAACAACGAGAAAGCGACATAGGAGTGATTGCGTGTAGAATAAATTGCCAGGATATCAACGCTCTGGCGTTGTCGCGCCGTGCGTGTATTTTTACTGATAGTCTGGAAAACATTGTGTGGTATACAATTTAGTTGCGATCGATCGATACACGCACAGGATTGCGTTTTGTCGATTTTTCCAAAATATTTTAATTCTCCACTGGTATCATCAACAGAGAACTGGACGATTGGATTACAGTGAATATATATATATGTGTGTGTGTGTGTGTGTGTAATAGCTTACGCAGACAGAATTTACGAAAAATTCAAGAGAAATTTTACACGAGAAACGTTGATTGAAATAAAAAAAGCAATTTATATTTCAACGGTTTTAGACAGCAGATGAACTTTTTTAGCCGCAGTATAACATAAAACATTCATAAGACGTCATAATACTTCGTCCCGAAAATGTCTTCCATCATCCTCAGAATTAATGAGAATCGAAGAAATCCACCACTTCGCCGCAAATTAATTGAAATGCTTTCGAGTGTAATCCTGTCGCTATTCCACGAACGAAGTTAATTTCGTTATTGATCGATTGCCAGTTTCAAAGAGCCAACTCGACACCCTAATTCTACCATTTCGAAGTTACGTGAGATAACAGCGTACCAGGCAACGACTAAAATTCCATTCGAGCCTTCACTGTTTCTCAAAATCCCCCAAATATCTACGTTTGTTCAGGATTATTGCACTATGTTACTGCTACTATGGGAAATAATGGAAATCAAATGAACAGAACCGTCTTCGGTCGGTGTAATTAATTATAAACAATAGACCAGTGCAAAATTGCAGTTGAACGAACGAAAAGGAAAAAATTTCTCCACAAAGAAACGCCATTTCAAATTTCCCAATTGATATTTATTCAATCTCCCCCTCCATACAAGCAATATAATCACATATGATATCAACCCTCAGAGATATCTGATAAATTCGCATATAGGTCACAGGGAAGGAACCTACTACACGTACATATGTACGCAATAAATCTATATACCTCATGTACACGTATTGCATGTATACATATATAGCTTACTGTAATTTTACGTTAGTGACACTCGACAGAAGTACCCTCGACTTCGACGCAGTTCCTAATTAGTTTCTCGTATCCGATAAACTTTGAATTGCGTGACTTTACGATCCCAGTGGTTAAGGCATGGCGAGGTCACTCCGGGGAGGGTTGAGACATTTGTGGAGGCTTACGACTACTTAGCCCGCTTCTACTATACACCCTTTATATTGGCTGTCGAACAAATCTTATGCCTAACCGACCTTCTGTAACGGCCTATAAACCTTTATGTATCGCTAACCGTTTACGGGTTTGTAGCTAAGCAAATTACAATATGATCCTTATCATTGGTAATACATACTAGCTAATTTTAATAGGGCCACCCAGTGACTATATCGTACAACTTGTGAATCCGTATACATATATCTTCGTTCGGGTAGTATAGTCGTATCTATTGTGTTACTTGAAAAAAAAGTGGCGAAATAAAATGGCGGATTGTAACAGAGTCTGCAGGTAAAGAGGAACGTAGGTATATAGTCTATTCGCAGAGGGATGAGAAAAAGCGTGGATGCTTGCAATTCTCTGTACTGTTATATATATATATATACACCCAGTATAGCGGCTAAGATCATTTGCATTCGTATAGCTGGCGGGAGTGTCTCGACACTTCTATGCGTTTCATTAAATTATGTGAACTATTTATCGTCCTGGGCTGTGGCGGGATTACACCGTGTACTTTGGAGCACCCACTACCTATGTACGTTGAACGTAACGTTATGAGTTTTCGGAGCGCTGAAACTGCCGCGATTAAATAAACGTTGCGGCTCACGTGCTGGATTCTTGTAGATGAATAAGAGCACTGATATTCCCGTCCGGTATTACGCGTCCGATAGTTGAATCGTTTGCTGTCAAACTAGCCAAGATTGACCATAGGACAATGGAGGAATTGATGACAATGAACTAAATAATATATGGTGGGAAAAAGAAAGTAGACCATTTTTGTCGAATACGTGTCACGCGCAGCAAGCAGGGAGGAAGGTATTCTGACAGGATCGTTACGTATTGATGTGTCGAAAAAAAAGGAAAAAAGAAAGTTAAAGAACGTAAATCAATCGACTGTCTGTTGCTGATCGGAACTGACTTTTCGAATCATCCCTTGCGCCGTTAGGGGTGCGCCTTCCGAAAAGGGGAGGCTGGGTAACGTCTAGAAAAATATCATGCCATTTCATACGTGAATGTCCAACTATGCCCGTATTTTTCGCGCGTATAGCTAAAACTTTTCTGTAAAACGAAGTAATTTAAAAAGTTTCTGCTCCGTGACATCTCGCGATAACAAATTATCCTTGCTCCATTATCCACAAATGCGATTATGATAAGAAAGAACGAAGTAAACTTTAATGCAGTGTGGGTTCGAGTTAGCGTGCGCGGTCTCGCGTTTCCTGATGCGGAGTATCGTAGCCATTTAAGATGACGTCACGAGGAACAAGAACAAGAAGGGATATATAATCCTTTAGATTCAGAGATTTCAAGGAACCTCCCACGCCTGCTGACGACCGTTGTGATAACCAATACCGTTATATAGACCATCCCTGAATATCCCGTTTGCTAACCAACTGTGATTATGTACCTTCTAATTAGAGACGGGTACTCATAGGTTCCACAGTCTCGATATCAATTACGCCTAATTACTCTAATTCGTACCCATTCCTACGTCAGGTTCAATTCTACGTTCCCTGTTATATCCCAGCGTTCCCATTCCTGCGATTCCCGTTCTTTAACAAATGAGAAGACCCAGATCGAGTAACCAAGAGATCTCATTAGCCTAAATGATAATTATCAATGTAACACCACACCGTAACCGTACCTGTGTATTCAGAACTTATTTTTCAATATTATCTTTTTCGCTCATTTCTCATGGAAAATAATTAAAATTATTTCTTACATATGCTCACCTAACGTGTCACTTATGACGTGTTTTAATATACATATATGTTTTTTTTTGTTGCCTATTGTAATCTTATATATAATGCGTATATGCTAAGCCGAGCGCAGATAACTTAAACTTATTACGTACGGGTTATGCAATGATCATGTTCGCATCACGTTCGGTCCACAACGGCGTACAAGCTCTTATCGTTATCAAACGATCTTCTACGGTATTAAGGGATTTGTTGAGATACGACCGATTAAACTTGTATGCGTAACCTTAACCAAGGTTTCGGGATACCTTGCTGTGATGCAGACAGGTATCTCTAGGTGGTACCAACCTATCTGCCTAGCACCTACTAACGTATGCCGACAGGGATTTAGTTAACTGCGGTCCGTTAACTATGGAAGCTGTTGATGGTCCAGATGTGGATTTTGTTACGTTCTAGATAAATGTTAACGCATGAAAGTGGACGGAACTTAGGAATAACCTAAAATATTTTATTATCAGCTAGTCGTGTTATTCTTTTTTAATTATTTTTTCCTGTTATTTATGTATTCCGTATACCAAAGGACAGCCGGAAGTAATGTCTGCACCAGCTTCCTGTTTCTTCCTTGAAATCCGGTAATAACCATTCACAGACTGTATAGGTATGGACAAAAGTTTTCTGTATGAAATATATTTCTGGCCTGAGAAAAGAGCCTATGTCTCCGAATCTCGTTCAGCCAGATTGCATTACGAAGCCACTGTTTTCCTCGTGACAACCGTTGACCTCCTTTCTGGTCCATTTACCGTTATACCTTATCCTCCACGTATTCTAGGTACGCATGGACGACAAAGCTCCTGAGATTAAACCGAATACTATTCTGAGTAGGAGAAATGCCAAAAATTTTGTACGAAAATTCGCTGTTGATCGATGGGTAATTCTTTGGATGGAAAACCTGGCGAGAAAATTAATTATATATTTTATGTTTAAAAAGTGAAGAATTTAGTCAGACATAACCAAGCTGTATAAGTACTGAGAATCCAAAGAAACGGTTCGCTTATTTCCGAATGCGATTGATCAAACACGTGAAACTTTATAACTTTTTAACCATGTAAAATAGTAGAATGAAAGAATTTACAAAATTAATTAAAACTTTTTCTCATTCTTTATTATTATTATTGTATATTATTATTATTATGTATTGTAACGTATTGTCTTAACTCGACTCCGATAACGTAAACTCGAGAGCTAACGACGTCACTCTCAGCCGTCCGACCTTCGTCCGTGCATTCGCATGCCAGGCGGGCGCCAGTCAATTCTTGTTTCACCAGGAAGTGACGAGTCGGTATGTCCTGGGAGTTGAGGTGGATCAGTCTCAACTCAGCCAAATCGGGAACTCTGACGGAACTTATCAGAAAAGACGGTAGCTTAACGGACCCTGCCGATTTTTGTGGTCGCGTAAAATCAGCAAACGCAACTGGATGCACGAACGGGAGCGAACGGATACGGAAATGCACGATTGCTCAGGCTGCTAGGTTGAGGCAGAAAGGGTCGGAGTAGGCGTCAGTAAATAGTGCAGAATACATAAAGCAAATGATCGAGAGCCTGGCAAACCGAACGGGAGCTATAAAACCGAAATCCCTCCACCAATTAATAAATTGGGAGTCCTCACCGGGACTGGTTCAGCTGATCCGCGAAGACCGAGAACTGCATCCAGAGGACACTCGGATGGGCACTGCACTATAGCACAACACTGCACCTCCGAAACGCACGCAGAAAATCTATAGGACTTTCTGGATATTGCGAGAATTACGCAAGCGAGAACTTTCTATACCGTATAGGAAAAACAGCTAGAAAAACTATCAACAAATAGGACGGGAGCACGAGGCAGCTCGAGGCACCTCGACCGGTGTCCCAAGACAGACTGCCTTTGACAGTAGTCAAATTCGGGAACTAATCGTTCCGATTGTTCGAGATCCTTATAGCCAATAACTCTTATCCTTCCCTCGAGTCGTCCCTTTAAACTAAATCGAAAGCGTTAACAAATCGGTACCTAACTTTTGGAGATCCTCCACGGCCGCTTCCCCCGGGCGTCGGGCGACAGCTGGGCACCGCATCCTTAACTCGGATCAAGTGAGTTCTGACCTATCCTTAACCGTAACAAATTCCACTGCTCGCTCTACAGCCCTTTGCCACTCTCCAACAAGGTGCCGGTACCTCACCCGGACCCCTGCCGATCCGTGGAAACGTCTCCGTCGAGTACTATCCCCTGCCGGCAATTCGCACGTCGAGAATTATCTCTCCATGGCAGTTTCGAGCGCCTCGATCTCAACTCAACAAGAACAAAGCTTTCCGATAGCATTGGCGCAACTCTACGAATCGACTCGAGAGCGTAGATTCCGAGCAGGCTGGCGACGAACCAGAAAGCGAGAACGTTATCTGAATCGGTATCTCTTTTCATCCATAAAAAGGCATCACGGTGTCTAAGAGTTGGTTTGGTATTAAGAAAGTTTTGAATTTCTAAAGAAAAAATTATGAAGCATTACAACTTTTAGAAATTTGTAATTTTTTTTCATTTTTAACTAAATACCCGTCAACGACGCGATTAAACTTTCTTTCGTTTTCGATTTCTTTTTTAACGAATCTCAAAGGTAAATGGAACTGCACCTCAACTTACCGTTTAAATAGACAAAATCTACTCTAGGCTATCAAAGGGGTGAGTTTTGCAAACAGTGGTTACTCTGAAAATACGAAAATCCCAAGGAATTCCTATTTCCTAATTTACATTCTCCAAACAGATAGAATATCGACCCCTATCAACATATAGAACGTTGTTCAAAGTCAAGTGTAATTGAAGTTAGAGAATATTCTCCGAGAACAACCAGCCCAGACATTAACACCGATGAGAACTTGGCTATCGTACTACTTTAGTTCGAGTAGCTATATCTATAGTTACTAAATTAGCCTACAAAATCAGATGTCCAAACAAAGTAACGTATAAGGGTATAAAAAAAGTTTTTAAATAATTCAAAAACTTTGTAACATTATCCTGTACATATATGAATTCTCCATATTTCTATAGATTCTCCAGCCTCCATTGATTTAATTTAAATATAATCAAATCCGTCTCGTCAATATTTCAGTCTGCATATCTGTATACACGTAGATAACAATGGCGACTCGCTGACTAAGAAAGAAAAATTTCCATATTCGGAAAGTCCTCTTTTTTTTTTACTAGGAGACCATTTTCCTGTAGTCATTATCTAAGCTACACAGGATTTACATAAAAGGCACGGGAGTTGTTTGCGAAAAAATTTTTCGCATACCAAATAATTCAGGCCCTTTTAGCGTCGGCTTTACAAACATTATACCAGCCATCTTTAGCTGCATCATAAAGAATCGTTGAAAAACTTTTACCGTGCGGTGTCTTTTAGTGTTTCGACATTCTTTTTGTTTCTGCTCACACAAGAAGAGGGTTGTCGGTCGTCGGTGAACGTCTCGCGCAAGATGACGTGCTGAAAGCACAGAACGATAGAAAATGATATGCATATAAATAAATAGAAACCACGAGAACTGAAACGTTCAATCAACAGCAGATATTTTCACGGACGGATAAATGGGCTTTTGCAGACAAGAGGATGCGATTACAGAAATAACGTTATTAAAATAATTCGTATAAATAACCATAATAACAACACGTCGTACCACCTTCGTTATTTCAGTAAAAATTTAATCCAAGCATTATCGACAATCAATTAAATCAATCTTTGCCTCTGCGAAGATTAAAACTAGGCCAATTAAAAAAAATTCTATAATTCATGTAACACGATAAGCACTATCGCTCGTTTATCTCGCAATATTACCACGATAAAGCTCGAATCGCTATGGGGTGTAAAAAAATTAAAAAATTGCATCTCATTTGTACCAGATCGTGTCTAGTTCCACTTCACGAACTCTGACCTCCCTAGATATTTTTTAACAGAAGGAATTTTTTAAAATCTCATAAAATCAGAGTACATCCAGGTTTATCTTGCCACTCTGTTACTCAATGGTAATACATATATTGCATATGTATTTTAAGTATATGGACCGTCAGTAGCAATGATAGCGAGAAGAGACGCGTTGAACGTCGGTCAGCGAGAAACCGGAAGTGCGGATATCACGGGTGTCAGACAAAGCGTTGGACATCGCTCCTCCGCCATATAGAGTCCGGAATGAGAGCCGCTAAATAATGCAAATTATGTAGTGTAATTTCCGCTGTAAATCCAGTCATTTCCGGGCCATATCCTACAGATGAGAGGTATACGCGTATTGAGGTACATAGGTATACGCGTCCAGAATCTCCCCCCCCCCTCCCCCCGAGGATCATTCATGTCGAACTTATGGCTTGCGTTAACATCAGGATCGTAGCTTGTATGTTGTATGCTTATATCATAGAGATGATAGAAGATATACCTTTGATCTTCAACTAGGAAAATGATAGGATGATTCCCGGGAATCCAAAGTTATTAGATAATAACTTGGTATAAGATATATGCAAGGACGTTGAATTCAATTTGAGCAGTTTATGCAGGCGGAACTTGTATGCTGTATGACGTTTATATGTGTGTGTGTGTATATATATATATATATATATATATATGTGTATATCGGTCCGTATACTAGCAGTTAGTCCTACGAATAAAGCTGGCAAACGAGCCATGAAAGCGGCAACTATCGATCACTTCCGGTGGGACGACGTTTCCGAATTCCAATTAGCACCCGGTCAAAACGTCTGGGCCGCCGCGACAATCTGCATCTTGATGAGGATGCATCGATGATGTATTGGTGATATGCTTTATTTTTGATTCTCTTGATGTTCTTGTTTGGCTGGATGTTCTGTGCGGATTGGAATATTCTGCCGATGTTTGGTTAGGTTAGGTTAGGTTGAATGAATAGGCGGATAGCGATGATAATGATGAGATAATCAAATCTGGGATTCCATCTGTGAATGCTTGGTCCTCTTGGAGATCGTGTCTGATTTTGAGGCATGAGTATAGTCACGGGGTATCTGGGACCCTTTCAAAATGTAAAGAGAAAAAATTTAATAAATAAATATTCACGTTCATGTAGTCGATCGGGTGTCATTTAATTAAATAAATTAATTAATTGCTCAATAGCGAAGTATGTGATGGTAATTTTTGTGAAGGGGTCTGTTTGGTTTTTAGATTTCATAATGGTCAATATTCGCATAAATTGATATGCCAATTTCTTCTTTTTGACGGCTCTTTTACTGTTTGTGGACTGTTTGTTTATTGTTGAATGTTTTTAAGTACACTGGAAATTGTGGAACAATTTAATTGTTGTGAGGTTTGCTTTATAGTTATACCAAACGAGGTTCTTCATGTTATTATGATCTAACTTCGTTTGAGGTAAACTCGTTTAATCGTTTATTCAGAACTGACTTATCTTTATTACGGGCTGCACCTAATACTCTTTTTTTCATTATTAGAGGTAAGTTCATATTTTTTTTCTGTAAGAAACATTTTCATCGATATCGTCTTCATCGATTCTTATTAGCGACACAAGGTGTGTCATGCGAACCTTCAAATTAGGGTGTGAGCCATCTCTGAAGGAAACTGTAGGTCGACATGCAAGATGGGGTATAGGCTCGAGCTATCGCGATTCTTCGATATTAAAATGATGATAAGAAATGAAACTCGGCTCATAAACCTTAAAAAAAAATTTAATCAAGATAACATGAACAAATTAATTTTCTTCTTATTATACGAAGCTAAACATTTTTTAAAAATAACAGACAAAGATAACGTCCCAAGTGTCAAACATTTAATCCCATATAAAAATTAACATCTTTAACTAACTCTCTTGATATATCTATATCTTCGCAGAAATATCTCATCAGACGGCTCTAAAGTTAAAGCAGCCTCGAGGTTATCCACGTTTCAAGTCTGCTTCTTGTAGCCGTGATCTTTTACTTGATCCCAAAAAATGGAGAGATAGTTAAATTGGGAGGTCCAATTAATTATGATCCATTACTGTCTCTTTCATCAATTTACATTTTCAGAGCGAAATGTACTTTTTTTTTTACATTTGGCAATCAACGTAATCCTTACCAAATCCCACGTGGCATTCCATGAAATAACGGAAATATTTTCTATGATGAACCAAATATGTTTCAGTGCAAGACAATGTACGTGCAATACTTTGTAGAGAAAAATTGTATGCGGAGCCATGTGTAACTTACTAAGGGTTGCATTGTTTCCGAAACCTATAGGACTTGTAAATGGACTATAATGATTATATTTATTTCAAAACATTATTATACCATCTAGAAACATTCCTTCTACAAGTTTACCAGTTCCCTTTCGCAGTACAGCCAACTTGTTAGACGAATTTACAAAGAGTCCAGCGAGCTGATTTATTCAAAGCGCTAGACATATCTACCATAAACAAAAAAGTTGGGAAAAAGGAATGCAAATTTATTGTGAGCGAGAGTGCCTTCTCTCTTCCACACAGAAAAATTGGAGACTGCATCCATCAGCTATGAAAACAAAATAACCACCAGTATAACGTAAGAGTACTACAGAGTGTCCATATAAAGTACGAGAGCAACAGAACGGTAATGCAAAGTTGCAAAAAAAAAGAGGTGCCCCTGGTCGTAAACAGAAACTAGAAAAAATCAAGGGAAAAATCGAAAATACTCATTTTTTCACATAATTCATTCGCTGGCGGTCGAACAGACATCGCAAACCAAAAATATACTTGGCTTATTTCTCCCAGAGTAACTTTGCAACCAGCAACATGCAAAGCAACCCCATTGCCCAGGCAGTACGGAACGCGGTACAGCTATGTTGATACTGAGCAAAATATTGTACACAAGCATAACTAGCATGTAAGAGTAAGTCTCGTTGCCATGGTTTATAATTCCTGTTCTCCGATAAAGCTACAAACGTGATGTAATTCAGTGAAAAAGGTAAGTTTCAATTAGACAAGATTTGTACTACGTTAATTTGAAAAACGTTTCCAACCTGAAGACCTCTGGTGGAGAGATCTACATAATTTCTAAAAAAAAAATATTCCCTACTAATAAACTTCAATTCATATATCCATTAATACCTATAAAAATCAAGAACGTCAGGCTTCTTCTTGAATGACAATAATCCCGATAACAACGTAACAGTGCCCAGTCTTCCTGGACCCTTTGATGTAATAATTTCTATGAAAATATCATTGATACGGCTCTGGGATTACTTCAGTGACTAATCGTAACTATAATGCAAGAAGCCCTTCGGGACCTTCCTGTGGACTTTGATACTGTTACGGAATAAGGCTGCAATTTGGGGTCGAAAGGAATGAACTAATTAAGAGTGCGTTTTGAATGATATATATGTATACATATATGATTATCTGAATTCATTTGTTCAGGTATAATGAGAATAATAATTACCATGCAAAGAGGAATGTGAGTTGCTGAGGAATGGTAAGGAAGATAAAGAAGTTTGTGGAGGAAGAACGAGTAAATATTATTTTCGGAAGGGAGTGTACCACGTATGCTGGCCTCTCGTAACATTTCCTAGTTTCACAGGATGTTCGTACGTACCTTCATGAACATCCGGTGGTCCAGTGGCTGCGTCTATGCCAAAAGGATAAAAGAATAACAGAACAATTGAAACAGCTCTTTAGAGTTCTTTTGCCCTTTCTTCTCGTTTCTAAACATTTTCAACCATTCGAGGTTGGTTCGGTAGCAGTTTCTTATTTTTCTTATTTATTCAGTTTTTTTTCTCTCATCTACTTTCTTGCCACTCCTTATCTTCTGTCTCAGTTCCTCACGTCCGTAATTACTTATTCGACGAGCTACATCTGGCCGCAGGGAATGAAAGTAGCTGACAAACAATTGACTCGCAGGATCTGCCACCCTTGCGAAACTTGGTTCTAACGGGACGTCCCACCATTTATAATACGCCAGAAATAGAACAGCCCTGAAATTTTCCTGCAATTATTTAATCGATCAGAATGGAATGTTACGAGAGTGGGATTAGGTGACAGCCGATAAAAATCTACCCTTGCATATTTCTCTTTGAAAATGGTATTGAAGAAGAAAGAAAATGCCAGGAAAATAAAAGTCTCACTGGTGCTATTCCAATGATCTTTATTATAACAAACAAAGTATTTACAGTTCCATGAGAATTTCTACGTCATTGTTTTGCTCAGTGAATATTGTTCTAGAACAATAAGGTATGTACAATAAGCATTTACAAAAGTTGACACTTATCATAAAGTGAATATGCAAGTGAACTTCGCGATGCGTATCAGACCTTTGCACTTGCAACTAGGAAATTCCGAACAAAGCGACCGCCTATCGTCACTTGGGAACGTGGAATCTCAAAACTTTCATGAAACCGTAACGAGAGACAAAACGTTGAAGCTTTGAAAATATTTGTCGATTACCAGTCAACTTTTATTTTCTCAAATAAATTCCTAAATCATACTTCTTAATTCACCCTATACAAGAACGTAGACATTTTTCATAACTCTTTTATCCATAAATATATCTATGGTATACGAACAAATTTTTTTGTTCAAAAATATTCTCACACGTCAATACAGATACTGTAGATCCAATTCCCAGTGTCATCTAACAATATCAATTCTACATCCTCCACGCTGGACCACAATCTCACGGTTCGAAACTGCGCTCAAATTATCTTCATTAGAGTGAAGAGTAATAGCTCGTCAGAGATGATATCGATGTTTTGGTAATAGTGACGTGTCTACCTGCCATCCGTCAAAAGGATATCGTTTGTAGGATAAGCGAAATTCATCGACTATCCGTACGAGAGACCTCTGACCATGTCATACATATCCATAGAAGGAATCGTAGGTGTGATAGATAAAAAGTGAAAAAAAATCCATACAGGGATGTAAAAAAATTTCTCATACCGTTGTGTAATTCCATTCGCTCCATGGGAAAAAGCTCACGCTCGTGCTGCAGATAAATGCCAAAAATGATCCAGCCGCCGGGCCATGCTTCATTTTACACAAAAATATATCTATAGATATATTACATACCGGCTATAACGAAAACATGGGAAATGCAGATGGAATCTATACAGACACACAGATCCATCTCTTCTCGTTAGAGCCTCCTACCCCACATATCCAACGCATGCATCTAGTCGGTACAGATTTCAACGCTTTTTCTCGCCAATTTGCAAGCGATTTTTTTCTACCCTCTGTCACCTCTCTCTCTCTCTGTCTCTCTCTGGCCAACGATATTCCCTAGCTACCAACCACCCACTACGACTTTATACGAGTATCCCTGGGAAGACACTTGCGGTAAAGTAATTAATTCCCCGATGAAATCCACACGGTTGCACCAGGCCGTTCCCTGTTTAACGGCATCAGGTGAATGTTGACCGTGTGAACTGCACATAATGCGGATAAGGCAATAACGTTCTTTCTTACACTGTATGCACATACGTGGTATACCCGGCAAGTAAGAGGCAATATAAGTTACGATAACACGCGTTATCATATTCCTAAATATTTCTAGGTCCTGCATACTAAGCCGGAATATATCTATAGCGAAGTCCCATTACTAAATTCGTGTGACCTGTACGCGACCGGAAAGTGCATTAACACGCATCACGTGCATGCGTCAAAGTGCGTACATTTGTCCACTAGTGATGCGTTTATCCGTGGTGCCTAGTTGCCGGTCGTCCTGTGGCTTTACTCCAGGCTTGACTGTGACATAAGTCTAACATAGGTAACGCTGTCGATGATGCATCTATCTCTGTACTGAATATAATGCACTTTACCGCATCTCTTGGGTCTGGTGCAGTACGTATGCAGACGTGTCATAGTGTTTACACTAGCTTGAACTGATTATAGAAGGATTAATAAGACATATATATATATATATATACATGTATATGTATAGACTGATAGGAGAGGATACTAGACTGCTACATAGCATAGATATATACAATGTGCATCTATGTACTATGTAGGCGAGTGTCTCTGCTATGTCAGTGCGAATGGGAATCATAGAAACGAAGAAATCGCGAAACAATGAGCGATGCAGACGCAAAATTATCGTAAGGTTTTACGTAACCCCCGAAAAACGAATGTAAAAAACTATCTCAAATACAGGAGTGCTGTCAATTCCACTAACAGAAAGCATTGAAATCATATTATTAATGCGAAGTACATAAGCCACTATATATCTGCTTATTGTATGATTTAAGCATTAGCCCATCATTTTAATTGTATTTTCAAAATTTCGTATAAGGCCTTCGCTACTCTTTTATATTACTGCTGCTGCTCGTATTTAATAGTCATTTAATAATGAATAAAAGTTTAAGTG
Source organism: Trachelus tabidus (assembly GCA_030142655.1). Taxonomy (NCBI): domain Eukaryota; kingdom Metazoa; phylum Arthropoda; class Insecta; order Hymenoptera; family Cephidae; genus Trachelus; species Trachelus tabidus. The sequence continues at coordinate 931,406 of JARQTI010000568.1, read as the reverse complement.
ATTCCTTATCGAGTACTACTTAGCGGGTCCGTGCATTACTTCATACAAAGTTACGTTCATTATGCCGGTCTTCAGACTCAAACTAACGTCAACTTTCTATACAGAGCATGTTAGCAATAACTCGTCAAAAATAACCACGATAAAAGCATAATAAAAAAACATATATTCTTAAAATACTATTAGTACGTTCAAAGTAAGTACTTTGGAATTCCTGGCATGGACCGGCCAAGTGCATAGTACTCGATAAGGAATCACTTAAAGTTTTATTAATTATTAAATGAACATTAAATCATAATTAAATACGAGAAGGAGTAGCGATATCAAAGAATAGCGAAGTCGTTTTAGAAAATTTTGAAAATACAATTAAAATGGTGGGATAGTGCTAGATCATATAATAAGCAGATATGTAGCGACATATGAACTTATAGTTTTTTACGAGTGCTTTTTTCGGTGATATTACAAGTTTTTGTTATTCAACAGAATATATTAAAGAAGTTCTAAATACTCAAGTTTATAACGTTAGAAATATAAAATGTAAATACATTGCGATGTCGCTAATCAGACAAATGTATTGTGCTGTCATATTTAAAAGCGTATAAATTTAATTTATAGGTCAATTTTTTTTAATGAATAATAATATATACAAATTTTAAAAGAAAATGTAATCTTGAATGCAGATAAGCGTCATTAATGGTGTCCAGTTCGTCGACGCCGTGTGGTAAAGCTAATAAAAAAGAGTGTGCAGGTTTATTCACGTACCTCAAGCCGTGCGAGCAATAGAGAGGATACTATGGTGTGAGCGAAACGCCAAAGCATCGCTTGTTGCGTCCTTTTCGCAGAGCATTAGTGAGAACGAGTCGGCCATATGGCGCTAGCGTAGCTCTCTCTTTGGCCTTTCATTGGCACCGTAGTGCTCTCTCCATTGCACGCATAACCCGAGATACGTTAACAGTCACCGCTCACTCTCCTCTCTTACCTCGCTGCACGGCGTCAACGAGCAGGACGCCATTAATGACGCCCAGTTACATGACTTGCTTCGCCGCCCTGGCTGTACCGCCGGTTGCTTGTACTTGGTGCGAGGCTCCTCTATACTTGCCCCCCTCTACTTGGCTCCTCCCGCACGAGAACACAGTCGCTGAAAATGTTGACCTCGTTTGAGAACTTGTTTCTTTATAACAACGAAATTCATTGCATTTTACACTCAGAACCCAAAATCCAGGATAACCTTTGACCAAATCCCGAACATAGGAATTTTTTAAAATGCGATATCGGCCACACAAAGTGGCACCGATTATAAATATAGAGCTAATCGTATATGTATCCACTTTAGAGATGCCTGAGAAACAGAATAGAAAGAAAAAAAAAGAAAATGTGTGATTAGCATACGTGTGTAAAGCTGCCTGAAATATTGATTAAACACCGACCTCGTTTGTTTCTGCTTGATCAGGGCACATGTATACATTGCAGATACTCGCTTCTATTTTATGTATATAGTATAATATATAATCCGGCAAATGTTCGGCAAAAGTGCAGAAGGACATCTGAAATGCGTTGAGAAAATTCGATCTTCCACCAATGGATGCATATATGGTACTATGGGTAACATGTGTGTATATATGTATATATGTGGGTAGATCGGGTATCACGTATAGGAACGCAGTTACGTATATAGATGTGCGTTAAACGAGAACGTGACCCAGGTCGCCATTTCCACCGACAATTTTTATCACTCGGCGTTCGAACGGCAATTAACGACGTTCGTTACCGATACTCGGTAATCGTAATGTCCTTTTGATCTCACGAGAACCCATTACACTGCGCAACTCGTCGAAAGGTCTCCCACACTTTGAAGTCCTATGGGAATCGTTTTTCCACGACATTCTGAAAACAGCCAATCGTGATACGTAACGATTATATGAGACTGGGATATACTATGCCGCGTATTTGGTGTGATCCAAGGGCAATTTCACTTCTGTGTTGATTTTAGTTAAAATCACAATTTACTTGGGGATCAACGTGAAACGCGTGGAACGTGTAGCTACTAATTTATCAGTGCTTGATTCCTTTTTTATTATTCATGAAAATCCTAATCCTCATGCGAGACTTTGCATCCTGCCGGATTTTCGGTTACTTTTCGGTTCATTGATTTGTACAAAATTTTCGACTAATTGTACCGTTAGTCTGCTACTGATTTGCTATCAGTAACCTGACAAGTACTCCGATGAATGATTATATCGATCAGCCCTCTAGCATTGTTTTACTGTAGCCATGTATTAGCATGTCAAAATTTGTATATGAGTGATGTCGTTAAAGCATTAAATTTTCAACTGATAAATTATGAAGTTTTGGATTTTGTATTTAAAATAATTTTTTATTACATGCATATATTCGCGTCTATACATATTTTCGTAATATGTAGAATATACTTAAAAACAATCAGAAATATGCAATCCGTCTTCGTTGCCTCATTGCTTCATTTAGTCATTACTTAGTTCCTTTGCTCCGTCCCTCCATTCGTTTCAATTAATTTTACCAGAGACAGTGTGAATTTCTGTCACAAGATCCTGGCGAAAAAGTAAAGAAAAAAATATTAAAAATATTAATCAACAGCCAACATTTCGATAATATGTAACCCAACTGCTTCGAATATGAATCTCTCAAACAGCCCTAATTTCGACGAAAAATCTCCATCCATTTCAATGACAGACTCATACTGTGCATATACCTTTATTAATTGCTATATGTATATACAGCGTGGATAATTATTCAGAATCCACTGGAAATCATATACTTGATTTTACATTCGACTTTTGCCCCACTCTGTATGTAGCTTATAAAGTACATAGAAAGCCTGTATTCCAATGATCACACGTGGGAATAAATGGCATGCTTGACGTGATTCCTTTATCATGGAAATTACGTATGGAAATCTCATCCGATTTAAAGTACTTGGAAGCGCAACTTCCTAAGGGTCCCAGTTTATTCAAGAGTCTAGCAGCAGACTATTGCATCCTACTTAAACGTTCCAAAAGCAGAATACAGTATGTGCACAGTGGAAAGTTCTCAGAGAGAATGCAGGGTAGGTACTTTATACATTTATCTAGTGCATAGTGAATTTATTAAAATAGAAAACAAGTGAATCTTTAAAATCACTCAAAAACGCTTCAAACATCCATTTCGATATGCATATGCAAAATTGAGCTCTAAGGGTATACGGGTATATCATTACGATATGCAAATCGTTTGGTAAAGTTTAGCGATACAAGTGCACTGGTAAATTTGCTTTGGAAATTACTGATGAAAATCTCATTTAGTACCTACTTAATGAATAGATACGGTAGAACGATTTGACGTAGGAATTGGAGATAATAGAATTGATAACTTGGACTATGTCACTATACAGCAGATAGATGATGCATTAGCTGGCTGAGCTGATTCGCCATGGAAACGTGCTTTGGACCGTATGCAAATTCGGATGAAGTGCTACTGAGGATACAGAGAAGTACAGTACTCAGTGCAAAGGGTAAGACTTATTGGATACATCAGGATGCGTCCTCGACCTGCACTATTCTGCCTGGTGGTAGTCGCATAGGTATACCACCAACCGCCCTTTAGTGACTATTCCTACGCCACGGTTCCATTCACTACGTTTACGTGCTTCCGGTCCGCTTAAAAGCTGTCCCCAACAATTCCCACTTCCCGGTCCCTCATCCAGAGTCATAACGCGAGCGTTACTATTATCCCTGTGCCGTTTCACTTTATGAACATTTTTAGCCTTTTTTTTTCTGGTTCACCCAGCAGCGCCACTCTCGGATCCTTTATAAACTATAGTAGTCCAGTCTGACGTAATAGAGCGATAGCGAGGTCAGAGAATCTGCCGAGTACTGAAATATTTGAAATTTTTCTCAGTCCTGTCATTATGTATGTATTTATGTGTTTCAGAAAGTCCTCTTTTAGATTCCATCGGGTTAAAATTCCCTTGTTCTTCTTTTCTAATGTTCAAACAGTGAACCTTGCAGGAAGACTGCTTCTGACTTTCCCAACTCCTTTCCCGACTCCCAGTCGAGTGACCATCGATTTTCCAAGTTGGCGCATTCGGATGGCTTTACAAGTGGACAGGCAGCCTAGGCTGGCAACATAGGTGAGCAAGGCAGCCTCCACTCTGACTAAGGAAACTTTAGCTGGACGCGACTGTCAGCGGATGCGACTCGCTGCCGAACTTTCCGTACTCGGACGTGGTTGCGGACAAGTTCAAATTAGCAAGTTCGCCGCCGGCTTCTGGAATTTCGATCATTTCGTGGAAGGATTGTAGATCTTGTCTAGTGGATGGTCATTTTTCATTTAGTTTAATCGCTTTGAAAGAAATTCGCGTAAAGTGAACCCAGAGTACGTTACAGTGTAAAATTGGTAACAATTAATCTATACAGTGAAAAAGGGTCTAATTAACGTTTTTAGCAAGTCTAACTAATTATCGAATAACGTCTATTAAAATTTGTAACACATGGCAACGATCAAATCGTCCAAATACCTTGACTAAAATATCGCAACAAGGCCACTCTAGTGTGATCCATTAATATACGAAAAGCACGGTAAATCTGTCAAAATCGGTAAAGGGCAGTCATGACCAATTTTAAAAATTCGGTCAGTGATAAGTTAACTTGGCTCAAGCTCGAAACGCAGCAGCACTATTTCAAAGGTGTCCTGGGCAGCAGATGCGGAATACCGCTACGTGTACGAGTGGCTTTGAAGCTCGGCTATAAAGTCTCGGAATTAAAGCAGCGGAGAAAGAGCAACATTCGCTAGAAAAGAATTCTTTCAGTAGCTAAACTGTGCAGTACCTTACAGACATATTATATATGCGCATAACTTCAATAGCGGGAAATTCAAATAACTTTTATCCGCGAGTACAAGAGTATAACCACTACAATAATAATTACCAAATGAAATTCCTTATTAATTTATAATCACAACTCTTAAGAATTCATATAAAATAAAGTTTTATATTAAGATTCTGGCATTTCCACGCTACCGAGTCGCGCTTTATTTATTTTTTGAGATGCTGCAGATAATCTTCATTCTTTGACGAGCAGTCTCGTTTGGTTACGTAAAAATATAAGAATATGTATGTTTCTACTGTATTGCTACAAAATCATATTTCTTGCGTCTTTTCTGCAAGACTACAGAAAACTCGTGTTATCAGAAATCGCTCAAGCGAAATCCTAAGCGAAATCCAGCTTCGCCTATGAGAATCACAATAATTTTGCGTCACATATATTCGTATCGTAAAAGATTTCCTGTTTTCTAAATTTCAGTAAAGTATCAATCTATCCTATCAGTCATACCTGCACTGTGACAAGTGCTCGAGCTAGTAACTTTTTTTCTCCAATCCCGCGAAGCAAGATTCGCCGTGGCCAAAAGTCCGTCCCGTGCGACGATATCGGCAAAACTTTACTGTCGACACTCGACTTAACCGAAATTGTAAAAAGCTGACCTGCCACGTAAACGACACGAAGTATATCGAGTTCAACTTCAGCACGATCTTTGTACGTGATTCTCCTCGAATAAATCGAATTAGCAGTTACCTCCAATGACCGGAAATAGTCGTTTAACTGATTCTCGACTTCCTTTCAAAAGATCCAGTACTTGTCCCCCGATTCCTTTGACAAGACTTACGTCGAAGATTCAAGCACAAGTATGCGTGCACGTTATATTTCTAGGTATCTCGATACCCATGTTCTCTAGTATCAAATACAAGTATCCCTCAATCAAACTTACAGTACCAGTTCCCAGCAGCGAATGACGTCGAGCAAACCATTCGTAATACTCGAAGCACTTCCAGCATTATGAAAAATGTGAATGGAATTCGAGTCTCGTAGAAGCAAAGTGTTACGTGCATATAAATAGAAGAAAATAATTCCGGTACTACGAAGATATCGAGTGAATTTTTATAGCGTGCACAAAATATTGTACAGCGCCTAGAGCGGTTAGATCGTAAGACAACCAACCTGGTAGACGTCTCGGAGCTATCCGAAGTCCCTGACGATTTTGCCCAGGGTAACCGCGTCAGCCGGTTAGCTTTTCAGCAAAAAGGGGAAAGCTTTCTTCTACGGCGATTATACAGGGACACAGTCGCTCGAAACCGTCCTCCTATGCTTCCCTGTCTTCTCGGTTGCCATTACTGCCGGGCTATAGCCTGTTGGCATTTGCATGATAACGACCTTGAGATTTCGAGTACATCGAGAAATTCCATTGTGCGAACAGATACCCGGCTTGTCTCCCCTTGCGTGGAATTTTCGCGTTCTGCGTAACGCCAGGGTGACGCATTTCCTCTCCGGAAAGATTACTGGGATAAATGGAGCATTCGGAGGTGCGAATGGTAACGATAACTGTAGTAGGAATTCCTAGGTATTACTATTGTCAGTTTATACCATTGCCGTAATAGTGGGTGATCATTGAGGATGTCCAAATTTGGCTTGATAGTATAGAAACAAATATCCTTTAACAGTGGTTGTAACTGTTGACCATGAGGGTATGTCGGTTGGATCCGTCGTCCATGATACCAAATTAGGTCCTAAGCTTAGGTTGATGACAGGGGACTCAATTTAAACTGTCACGTTGGCTCACAAGAAATACAACGGCAGTCGAAGAGATCACCAAGAAATCTAAGGGACTCGGGATCATCCCTTCAGTCAGCCGATGGACTTGGACCGAAGGGCTCCATTTTTTGCTTCGGACGGACGGAGATTAGATTCTCTGGAACTGCTGGAAAGAAAAAATAAACGAAGGGGTGATGAACCGATGAACGAACAATTTAAGGGTGACTTTACGGATACTATCGTGAACTATTAGTTCAGGTCATTAATCAAGGGAGGGATAAAATCGTGCTTGGTAGCTACTTTGAGTGGATCGATGAATTAAATATTATACACTGTCATAGATAATTATCGGCGGAGACTTGTATGCTACGTGAAAAGGGAGACAATAAGTAATGACTGGAAAGTCAATATTGATAGGGTATAGATAAGAGTCCATAAATAAATTTAGGGAGTAAGTATGTCGGTAAAGTTTTGGACTTTTTGGGTAAAGTTCACTTTGAAAATTTCTACGTCAATGCGTTTAGGTCGACTTGCCGTACAAATCGGACGATATTCACTCTATTGCCCGTATACCTCTCGCGAAGTACTCGCTAGTGAAGGAGGTAATGCCGTCGTTACCGGAAGCGACAAAAGCGTCGAGTACACGAAAGCGGAAGTTGTCCACCTAGACTTTTATTTAGAGGGAAGATCGATTTAGAATGCTAGGCGACATTTCCTTCGAGTAATCAATCTTTACAGAGATATAAACCTAAATTAGTTCATTGGTATATTATTTATATTTACATGTACATTATTTATATATTTCTAGTCATTTAAAATTTTTTTTCTAATTTTAATAAACACTCAATCTTTTTACCCTATGACAAAATGTCCTTTTAATGAAATTCAATGAACCGCACAAATTAACCGTCCGAGAAATCCCGATTATTGAAATCTAGCCATGGTTCGCTCGATTTGTCAATTTGACGTCTCATTCGCTATTTTTGATAAATGGTAGGAAAAAAAAATGACGAATATATAATCTGATATAATACCTTAAAATGCCAGACAGTACGGTTAATAAATATATCACGTGTAAATTGACTGAATAAATGATTAAGATCTGATAATTACTTAAAATTAAATCATTATTTGCGAAATGTTAAAACATTAAATTTGTACAGTTTAAATTTAGCTAATATTTATAATACGTATAACTGTTATATTTCGCTCGAGAATTCTTTGTCGTTTCTTTTTACTATCTCTTGCACAGGTTTCGCTTCGATTTCCGCTTCCTGACTAACTTGGCTACGACATATTTTCATGACGCGACGAGCCAAGCGACTCGACTCCAGCGCGTTTCGTTCCCACTGCACCAGTGCAACTACCTACGCACACTTTACGAGAATGGACTTTACGCTCGTAATTAACGAGGACCTCTATATTACGCGTAATTGTTATTCGGGCAAGTTCTCATGGCGGCTGTTGTCGCCGGCAGAAGTGCCGACGCGAAGCGTTACCGTAACCTGCGGTCAGCATTAGCCCTAAAATAGGAACCAAACTGCCGTTTCTACTCGCCTGACCTATTTCAGACTATGACTACTTTCTTCACTTTTTTTTTCAAGCTATATGTATATAGCTTGAAAAAACTGAAGTATATATATGTTCTATGGTTTTACCGTAACGTATCATTTGCGGTCCATATCAATTTTATCACCTTTTTCACTTTCCCTATCTTTTCTATCATCACATTTTCCCTTTTTTTTCTTATGACACAGACAATAACTAAGACCCTACGAATTCTCCGAGATTCGATCGAATCTTTCCAAGTACACGGCTGGTACTTACGTGCCAATATCGAAAATGGTTCCAGGTCGGACAGGATACCCAGCGAATAGCACAAAGGACACGTTTTCGGTACGACGAGCTTCGTTACGCCTCCTTGAGAATTACTAGTCGGGAGTGAATGAGGAAATGGATACAGTACGATAAAGAAAGAAAAGAATGAAAAAAAAAATCAAAAGAAACAAGACTCCATGTTTCAATGCACGTGAATAAAAGAGTAAAGAAAGAAAATTATGAGAGCATTCAAAAAGATCGTATAAGCAGCCAATATATGGATGGATAATTAGCATCAATGAATAAAAATAGTATATAAACGTATATACATATACATACATAAATATAGCTATATAAAGAAACGAATAGAATAGAATGAAAATAAAAGAAAATGAAAGTCTATACCCACAAGCAGCGAGTGGTTTTCGTTTGTATATCTTTTCCAAAGGCGCTTTCAAAGTTATTCTCCGGGCTGCAGTCTACGTACGTAGAATATACTACCTAGAGATAGCTTTAGTAACTGTACCCAGAGTTAAAGCAGCCAGTCAGAATGCAATATATACCACTAGTTTTTTTTCAGCAGCGTTGCATAGAAATCAAAGAAGTAAGCCAAATGGAAACTTGTCCGTCACTCGACGCTTCATATCGATCAATTAATCGATCACTATTAGAAATTCGATTTGAACTAGTATGGAGCGTCTGTCGAGTAGCGTCGCTGCTGTGCAACCAGATTCGCAAATCGCAAGCACTTATCGTCTAATCGCGTATCATGGAAACCTGTACGCTCTGGCCATCAAGCAGTCTTCATGAATTACTCTTGAACACTGACGTACAAAGTCAATCGAGGTGGTGAAATGTTGCAAAAAAGGAAAAAAATCGACAAAAATTAAACCGAAAAGCGCAGCGTGCGAACGTTCACCAATTTCTTCGTGCAACTCGTCATCGCGATATTCGCGCGACAGTGAAACAAAGCCACCGGCATAATTTACGTGCTGACGTAAATTACAGAAATGGCGCAGTCGCAGCTGTTCTTCGTTAGCGACTATTTTCCCTACTTTTTTTTTCATTTCTTCGTCCTTTTCTCTCCAAGACAAATCACAGTTGGGAATGGTAGCTAACAAGGATATACAACAATGACGATATCCGTATCGCAATTGCGCGACGGTCGCCGGTGGCTCGAGACTTTCTAGGACGGTATAGGTAGTAGGTTATCAATACGGTCGGATCGATGGCAAATCAAAGTGGGGCCTTTTTCCTTACGCCTAACCGTGATAAGAAGTCCCTTGTCCTTTTTTCTTCTTTTCAGAGATCGCCACACGGATGCCGTTCCGCAGCGATATCTCGCCATGCGGAAAAGCTCTACGGGTCTCTCGACGCAATAACGATTTGCCACGAATATAAATGTCTCCGTAGTGGCGTGCTATGGGCTTTGCCTTTTAATCTTGTAGCTCTAGCTCTTTTAATCTCGTTTTATCGATCCGGCCTTGTATCCGCGTCCACTGCAATTTCTTCTGCCGCCAGTTCGCTCATTCGCTACTGTTCGCTTCTATTCGTCTGTCCGTTGATTCGCTCGTTCTCTCGTTCACTCCGTCCTGCACGTCAACCGTAGGTCCTCCTGTCCCTAGATACCGACATTTCCGATACGAGTGGACGATATCAGTCACGCTTTTGCAGAGGGATACATAAAGGGATGGGACAGTTTCGAAAGAAGGCGGTTCCGGCTCAACCCTCCTTTCTATGGGTATGTATTACATAGCCGTACACCTATAACTCTACATAACAAAGTACCAGAATCGTGGACCGACAACCATCCAACTAGCCGTCCCTCCGACTAGTCAGCTATCTAGTATCGTACCTGGTTGCTATGTCAAGCATAAAAAGGATACCAGCTGAAGAACCGGATGTGACTTTTCCATCCACGTAGCCGCGGTAGCAGTCCTCCTTGAAACTGCTTAAGTCTCAAAAACCTCCGGACAGGATAGCATGGAGTTTCCGGAGTCTTCCTGTGGACCGGAAATGGCCTCGCAGTAACATTTTTCCGGAAATTCGACGGACCTGTCTCGACGATTTTCTCGACTTTTCATCTCACTGGGTATTTACGCACGAGGGAATTGCCAATCGACATGGTTAAGGCTTGTTCAAGATTCTAGCCTCGTTATTAGGTACTAATGAAATCATCTGGCTCACTTCAGTAACCTACTCGTTACGTTAAATGAGTACCGGGTGGGTATCAGGATTTTTCTTATTTTCATACTAATTGCATTTTAATGAGCCACGTGTTAATAACCCACGTACGCGTTTTTACTAGGACCAAGTAAAAATGTTCCTAGGCTCCAATGCTGCTCAGGCTCTTCATCGTCCTTGGAGCTCACAACTGTTCCGAATGTGGTCGTAAGTTCAGTGGTCGGTCGAGGCAGCTTGGCGACTACGATGCCCTTGTCGCCATCCTGTTGTAGCCGCGACACGATTCGTAATCGCTGGAAAAACAAAGGCGTCAGCTTGCTAGCCAACAGCTTCCTGGACCGATCGTGTTTCGCGTTCACAAAGAACAAAAGAGGCATCCGCAAGAACCAAAGCTTCTCGCATGACCGCGTGATATCTGTCGTTAATGTATATGCTGCTTCCGTTTGATCGGAATCTAAGGGAAAGTATTGAGATAGAAATTATGAAAACAATTAAAAAATAATTTATGACCCTCGTTAATGTGTCATTAAAAGAACTTTTGATATATAAAGTAAGAAATTTACTCAAAATTATTGGATACGCGTTATTTTATGGGGTATCGAGAATTAATGAGGAATTTTGAATATACCCTGAAATTGCGAGTCTTCGATACCCCTTTGGGTTATTCTACAGGGCGGAAAGCAGCAGTCACCCCCCCTCCCCCTCTTTCCCCTTCCCCTTAAAGTGTATACTCGACTTAATTACTCTATAGGGAGAGATTGAATAATCTGGAATTCATTTATGCCGTCACTCCGCTCCTGTTTCTACGTTGCGCTACTCTCATAAGAGTTCATCCATCCATCAAGCTGCCCTAGGAGTGCGTGTATTTATATGGCGCCACTGGCAAACTCATTACTCACCTCTTTAATGCGCTCACACCTTCCTTCAATGTCGCGTTATTCGGCAATCATCATGCCCGTGACATCTTCCCTTGCGCGAGTTAGCTCGACCTAATCTCGGCCCGTTTCGCTCAACCATCGAATAAAGACGCGCTACCCTCGTCAGATACGCGTCCTTGCCAAATTAATGACTAGGACTATGAGCGAGGCAAGTTTTCACACAGCCACGTCACTTGGTCTAGTCTCGAACGAGTGGCTGTCGTGCCTTTTGCACGCTAATGACTCTAATCGTTATCATTATCAGCCTGGTTCTCGTTAGTGATAACGTAGATTGTATTATTCCTTATATATCATCGTTGCCTTATGATTTCGAAATGATTAATAATATTGTAAATTAATAAGCAGAAATACTATTTTTGCATTTATAGATGTATATAGAATATCTTTGTATGATGATTTTTTTAATTAGATTTTTTATTGATTAAAAGTTCTCATTTGCTCGCGATTATTTCTTCTTCTTTTTATTCCACGTTACCTTTCCAAAAGGCTTTTGAATACTAGCTTTAAGGACGATTGACCTCGGAATCCTTTCGGAGGAATCCAGAAAATCGAAAAACTATTTCGCACGGTCCTTTCATGGCGTCGCGACGACGATTCAGCCGTGAGGCTTCGGGATTTCATCGCGAAGCCTCGTATACAAAAAGGCCTCTTTTTAATACAGTATGAATCAAGAAGCCCATAAATTTATACAAAAGTGCTTTCTATGGAGGAGTAATCCATTATGTGATATCGGATAAGCCTAAGCTCCTTATCCTTTACGATTGTGTGCTGTCCCACGGTAAGCCGGACGTATATCCTCCTCGTATCAGGACCGATGACCATAGACGTCATCCGAAATTCGGTGTATTTCCAGTAGTCGATGTAGAAATTATTTTTTGCGAACAAGCAATCGACATAATCGAGCAAACTAATGACGAGAAGGGAGGCCGATGCGCGTTATAGAGAGAAAAGATAAGGTAGAGGGAAACGAAAAAACCTGATGATACGAAAGATAAAAGACCGAGATAAGAATGAAAAACTGTAAGAAGAACAGGAGAGACTGCGATAAGAAAAATGTAGAAAGAAATAAAATTAAAAGAAAAATTAACATTGACGAGCAGAAAAATCGAAATAAAATCCTCTTCGCTAACTCGAGGAGTTGAGCGCAAGACCGTATACCGTTGCAGGCAACAGTAACGGCACCAGAAAATTGACGAGAAGAACAGTAAAGCGAAACGAAGTGAAAAAGGAGCGAAAAGAAAAATCCATTAAAAGCTCCTTCGAGGTTGCAATTAGTCAGCAGCTGCAGAAAGCGATGCTGCTAGTCATCCCAATAGATTTTCTCAAGAAACACAATTTCGATTGAAATACGTTAAAAATTAAAATACTAAAATTCCCTTTTTTTACCTCTTCTGTAACCTCCTTCCTTTTAACAAGCAAAAGCTTCAATACGTACGACACGTCGTGGAGTCAGCAAGCATGAAGTTTTCATGTACGCGAGCGTGCACAGCTGCGATTAATTCGTAGGAATTGCATCGCGAAAGTCCCGTTCGTCGACGATTTACCGGGCGTAAAGAATAGCAGAGTTGCAGGAGGGTCGTAGTCCAAAAAAAGTTACAAGGAAAAATATATATAAAACAGGGAAAAGATCAAAGGGTTGAAATCACGCAAAAGTACCATTACGACTCAAGGTCGAGTCTAACAAATTATTTATATCCGATGCTATACGTAGAAAACTTGGGATTCGCTCCGAATCAATCTCAACTTATGAAATTATTACCACGAGACTTCCTTTTTCCAAAATCGAAGTACATGAAATAATCGTTAAATGAAAACCTATTGTAAAATCTGACAATCGACAGTGAATATTTCTGATCTTCCATGGCACGACTGATCGAAGGAACGAGATTCTGTTGTAATGGCCGACGTTGCTTCTTATAGACGATAGACGAAGAAGAAACGTAGACCAGCGGTAATACGAGAAGAACAAGAAGAAAGAAAAGCAGGGAGTAAAACCGGCATCAAGAAGTAGGGGCACTTGGTTCCAGTTTGTTCAAAGCTTTCGTTGGCCCATAAAACGTGCAGAAGGCATAAATCGGTGGAAGTAAACTCGTCGCGGATTGCGCCGTACTCGACGTCGCGACCAATAAAATGCAAAGACGAAAAGATAAAGTTAAAGATAATCCGGCCGTAGACCCGCACCGTGAATACTTGGATGCTGAGTCCAGCGACGAGGGAGGAGACAGGAGAAGTAAGATTTATGAGAAAAATATTAAAACGCTTCTCCTTTATCTTTACCTCTTTATCCATTCCCCCCATTTCCCATTTCTTTCTTTTCCTATACACTAAAAGTCCCTTGTCTTATGTCCCTGGCTGGCTGCGTCTTAAGGTCTTTTGTATCGAGCTTCCATCACCTCTTATTGATTTACTTATTTACTTATTTATTTGCCAAGGTCATTCCTCTTACTAACGGGATTCCATAACCTCCCATATCTTTTATCGGCTGTTTTCGTATGGCTTCGAGGGATATACTCTATATCCATGTTTAATCATTTTTATCAGGAATTTTCTCTTCGACTTGGATTCTTAACGTTAAATAATTAGTTACTCGCAAAGATAAAAGGAAGGATAAAAGAAAGAGTTTAACTCTCTCGCAAAAACCTATTAAACGGCTATTACGCTAAATCCAATGTAACTTATGACACTAGAACTTATTATTAAAACTGGCATTAAGAGAGTTAGCGAATATGCGTTTTGTTCATTTAAAAATACTTGGCGGTTCATTAAATACTCTCTTTATATTCGTTACCTTTTGCACCGAATCTCTGCACGTTCAACAAAATTCTTCATGTAACATGAAGCTTTCGTGAAATTAAATTCCTCCGCGATTGTACCTCCTTGCCTAAGCCGCGCTCATAAACACGTATATAACTCATTACTATCGGCGAGGAATTACATACATATATATATGATTGTAGCACTTAGTGGTTTTACTATAGAAATGAAATATATAGTAACTTAATTTATTCTATCTTATTGTGAATAACCCTGTACAGTCCGTCTAAAGAAAAAATTTACGAGGGGTCATCTTTCTATGAGTTTCAACGTAAAGGAGTCTCCTATACGTTGCATTTTACCTGGCGATTCGGTATATGTATGTATATACCTATATCTTCATCTAATTAAATGAGAGTTAGGTAAACTAAAAAAAAATTATACGAGAAACAGCATCCAAGTCAAATTAAAGACGCTCACAGTCCTTTGTGTGTCTTTTTCACCAAATGCGATCCTATCGGAAAAAGTTGGAAGCGCCGCTCCACTTTCGTTAAAAGTATCAAATGCTTCGCTTAACTTCCACCTGGGATACAAGCTGTTCTCTAAGTTTTCACAGGGCGCGAACCTTTCGCTTCTTCAAGCTCTTTCGAATTCTCCATGAGAAACCGTATCGTTCCCCATTTCCATCCGGGCTATAGATTATTCCAAGTCGATGCAATCGTTCTACTCCGTTCACTTGGTACAATTAAGTCGCTCCGACGAGACACGTCGGGACGCCCGGATTCCTCTCGCGTTTCTAGATACTCGCTCCCTCGAGTAACGGAATTAATGAATGTTACGTTGCATCGGAATAGCAGCCATCGAAATTGCGTTGCACCACGGACGATTCCCCGCCGTGTGAGCAACTTCCTTCGGAGAACGTCGTGACCTTTGAATTTATAACTTTTAATTGCAGCCGAATTCCAAGAGGACGAAGAACTGACAGAGTCGCTAAAATCACTTTACGAAGCTGAAGAATTGGAAACCCTCGTGAGTACCTTTGTCAAAGTTTATACAAATTCGAAGTGAATCGCTTGACTCATTGCGGACTAACAAAATCGCCTGGTACCACGGCGTGACAATAATAACTGAATTAACAATATCAATACGTTATTTCAGGTGGGATACGTAAAGGACATGACGATTCTCTTCGCCTTGAACGACAGCCATTGGACGGAAACAGTCATATCCGAAATTCGTGAATTCTTTTACGATTCTACAGCGTTTGTACTCTCCATCTATTTCGACGACGATACACTGGCCGCTGAATTGGACTTCCCCAGTGTGCCGGTACACGAGCTCACGTACTTCATCAGAGAGCCCTATGAAGTTTTGACGCCGGAAAACTTTCATCAGAACGTCATGTTCGGGACGATTAACGGCGACGTGGAGGCGTCGATTCTTAATGCCATTGGCAACCTTTGGGCGCCGATTTTCTTCAACGTCAACACTTGGCCAGACAGTATCCTTTCGAATGATGACAATAACTCTCTGTAACACTCCGCGTCTGATTCGTAAGCTTTGCGACATCTGCAGTCCAGTAGCATAATGAACAATGCAATCCTGACAAGCTGGCGGGACAAAACGTTCGAGCAAACACCTCCTACGTCATACAACTGCAATCACGATACTCGCAATCGCTCGTTACATCCGTGATCTAATGCAGTTACTATACAGAGTGAATTTGTAACTCCGACCACAATTCTGTTAGTGGAATCACTGTTGGAGTACAGTCATGTCCGGTAACTCGATATTCTACTAATTAGCATGATTTCAATTATATATGGTACGTTAGAATACCAGAGACAACCTAGAGAATTCGTCGTTGTCCATGTATACTGCTAAAAGCTTGCGTTATCAAGTTCCCAGCCATGTTACCAAGATTAATTGGATTCTAGTTAAACACGCGTATCTTCCTTAACGGATTAACATGCGTGAAAGCCGACTTCTGCGCCGGCATACACACTTTCCTCTGCGACCTAACGGACTTAAGGTACAAAATGCTGGGCTTAACGGTGATATATCTTCCGCTCGAGGGAAGTGACCTTTCCGTTGAGGAGGCCAGTGCTGATAGGGAGTTGGTAAAGCGACTCGAAGCAGTGATAGTACGTTGGACGAGACAAATCAGGGTAGCACTGTGTGATCAGGAACAGAGTACTCCAAATGAGCTGCTATGTTTTGATGAAGAATACGATTTTTGGAAGTACAGATGTGAGTATTGCTTTATGTGGTTTTATTTGAGCTTTTTTATCATTTATTTGATGCATTGGAACGTCGGTGTAATATCTTTCTCAAAGTTCGATTTATGCTTGCATTTTAACATTGGTAGATTATACAGATAATCGCTCGTGTTATCATACCTGGAACTAGGGAGAAATTTAGTTTATATTGTGTAGCTGAAACGAATGGCAACTATCTCAAGCGGGCAGATTATTGGATCGCGCCTCAAGGGTAGATATGTACCCCAACCGAGGGTTTCCAAAAGTGGTCCCTGAGTGCGGCCAGAAAGATTATCGAGTTAGCGAAGGTTGCCTCTTGGAATTTTGGGACTCGGGACTTTCCAGAGAAGCGTCCACCTCGCAAGCCGAGTATAATAGAGATTATACAGGACACATTTGTACTCGATAGCCCGTGAACATTTAAGATTGTGATCCTAAAGCCAATCTTGTCCATTAGAACGCACTTAACCTCTAAGCTGCCATTTTTTTTCAATTTTCGTGTTTTGTATACGAAAGCGATACTTGTATGTTTTAAGAGAATTTATTGCCAAATTATAGGTAAAAAAGGAGGTTTATGTTATCTACAAAATAGTTGCTGATTATAATTTCTGACACTGAATTTTTTGTACACAGATGACAATCTTTGGGGTTTGAACTTTCAACTGCGACATCCTATTGTTCAGTTCGTAGTGAATATTTTGACTACCACTCAGAGTACATATGTCAGACAATTTCTGATCCTGAGTGAGGAGATTCAACATGGCATAACCGAGGCCAAGTCGAACCTTGAATTTCTTCAGATACTTATCGAACCTTCGGCTCAACTTAATGAGTGCACCACACCGCAGATGATAATTAATCATCTACCTGGGATCATCAACCTTCTTCGCGTGATATGGCTCAACTCGGAATACTTTGATAACCGCGAGAGGATGAGTAACCTCTTCGGCGCGTTCAGCAATCAGATAATTCTACTCTGCAGGAGTTTCATTAATCTGCGGGAAATGTTCGCCGGGAAGACTAGAAAGAGTATGGAGATGTTTTCCCTTTGCATCGAAGGATGTCAGAATTACAAAAGTCTTTATTTGAAGGTAAAGATATAGGAGCCAAGTACCATATCAATTTAATTGATTTGATCGATAATAATTTTTTTATAATCATCTCCACGACATTTTTATATATTATCCTTTAAAAGTAACATCGCATCCACAACAAACTCATGAGAAATGAAATTTCACTTGACCTAAATTCTCCATATATTTAAAAAAAAACATTCTCTCACTTTCGTATCCCTATCACTTTCCATATCCATAGCGTAGGTCCGAGTCGTGTATTCCTTTGGGAAACATCGCGACACACATTGTCGCTTATAACGACAACAGCGTTACGATTCCACCTGGTATGAGATAAGCTTGAATACGTTGGATATGCTTTTCCACAGATTTGTGGAAAAATTGTAGGACAAGACAAATTACCAGTGATAAGCAAAAGCATCTGATTAAATTTTCCATAAGTTGATTTCATAACGAGATGTATTCACCCGTTATTGAATGCAGTTGTAAAACTGTTTGAAAAGTTTCTCATAAGGATCCTTACAACCCAAAAAGTGCATTCTGAATCTAACGGGCGAACCGCATGGAAACATTACGTTTTCATTTCCGAATTCCCAATATCTTTTACGTTGGAAGACATTCATGAGAAATTTCTTGAAACGAAGGAAAGTAGATTCAGTGACATTTGCTCTGTACGTTTCCACAAAATTTCGAATTGGCGAACCTTGACTTATGAGTTCTCCGGTACAAAGGCAGGTGAAATGAGTTCCTTTTCAACGTGGCGCATGCACGGGAGATGCGGCTGCATATCGGCCATAAAACCAGGTAGAAAGATTACGAGATTCTAGCACTTTCTTCGACTTGGAAAATCTCTTGGTATTCTGAGCAATCGAAGACGTCGTAACCAATGATTGGCGTCCCTCTTTCTTTCGAAGGCGCTTGATTGGACGGCTAGTTACTGGCGACAGTTTTTCTTCAGTGATCGTTGGGGACGAGTGCGAACTACTCGAAGCTACGATTACGAAGGAACATGACTTGAGGAGAAAGAAAATAGGATGGCTGAGTTAGGGACGTTTCAATGAAAACTACGTGCTTGCGGAAAACGCCGATGCTAGCGCCGCCTGCGTGTTTGTACCATGAACGAAATTCTGGTAACTCTTACTGATAACGGCTAGGCGGGAAAAAAGATTGCGTTGAAATAGTCGACTTTAACTATCTCGGTAAATTAGAATATAAGTGATGCAATATTTGAAATCCTGTAAAACATCTTTAATCTTTATTTTCCTAGTGAATTTAATTTTTTTTATTATGCTTGCAGATTGCTAACATTCATAATACTATGACGGCGCATAGTTGGGACCTGGATGACGATTACATTTTTCGTCACGTTGATACATTCGTGACGAGATGTTATAATATGATTGAAATTTGTCAGGCGATGATTGAATTCGCTAGGTACCAGATGCATGCTAAAGTTTGACTTTTTTTGTTATATATTGATAAGCAAATAAAGTTAACAGATCGATTCTTTTAGAATGGACGAGACTGTGAAAATCACAAAGCCGAGGTTCGGCGGTACCAAGGGAACAGAACATGAAAAAGTCTGTCAGAAGATCGAACGAATGTTCCTCGATCACTTACGTTCCCTGGAGCACAAGTCCCAGAAGATTTTCGACGTGCAACAAGTCACCTGGTACGACGACATGTTTCGTTTTCGTCAGGAGATGAAAGACCTGGAAATTATTATTGAAAATCTCGCCACCACTGTATTCAAGGACGTGAACAATGTACAGGAGGGAATTCAGAATATGTATGGATTTTATAATTACATTGGTCGTGAAAATCTTAGAACGCTGTTTGACAGTAAAACAACCTCCGTACGTAACAAGTATTCACATCCTGTTTTAATAACGATAATTTTTAATAATATCATATTCTATGAACAAGCATTGGCCATAATTTAAAATTATTCTTATAATTAAATTCTGAATACAAATGAACACGACAATCAGGCACGATGACGTAGGTAGCAAAATCGATTATCTTTTCGTAAAACAAATGTTTGCATGAGTTTCAAGTTAGATAGTTTGCATCGAGTTTGTTGATCGACCAGACTGACCAAATCTGAAGATTGCTTTCATGTCCTATCCAATAAATACTATGTATTCAATGCTGCACAGTAGAACAAACATGTTTTCATATTGTCCAATTTGCAGGTATGGAAGATGTTTGGTGACGAAATACAAAGTACAAAAGTGGAGGTACTGGAGGAACGTGAAGAATATCCGTCAATGATGCCATATTTTGCAGGACGAGCTTTGAACATGTCCCTTAAAATTCGTCGTTTGGTAATGCTCAAAGAAAATTTCGAGCGGGCCAAATGGATGCCATATTGTGGGATAAGTCACGAGGTCTATCATCAGTATAAAAAACTAGTGAAGTCCATAAAAGCTGGAATTCGTGATATCTATCAAAAATGGTTGGACGATATCGGTGACGATCCTCAAGGTCGATTGGATCGATACTTAATGAGACAAAGTGTCGATCATCCGGGTCTACTGGAATGCAATATTCATCCGAGTATATTAATCATATGCAAAGAATTAAAATACTGGATCGGTTTGAAGTTCGATATTCCGGTTCATCTTCAAGTGATAAATGGCAGATGGGATACATTGCAATTTGTTTACGAAAGTGTCCTGACAGTAGTGCTGGCTTACAATAAAATAGTTCAAGGTAGATCCTAGCATTTTTTAATTTTCAAAAACAATTCTCTAAACGAATTTATCGCAGTATCTGAGATAAAATTACAGCGAGAGTATCTAGTGGACTATTTTTAAAAGTTGTAATGCAAGAAAAAGTCTATCCCAAGTAGAACAGTCCGGAA
Organism: Trachelus tabidus; assembly: GCA_030142655.1. Lineage (NCBI taxonomy): Eukaryota > Metazoa > Arthropoda > Insecta > Hymenoptera > Cephidae > Trachelus > Trachelus tabidus. The sequence continues at coordinate 910,919 of JARQTI010000568.1, read as the reverse complement.
CGATTTTCGAACTAAAGGCAAAAAATGTAGCTTAAGTAGAGCGTAAATTTAATATTTGAATCGAGGTCGCCAGCTAGTCGATTCTGATTGATTCCCTTCCTATCGTGCAACTGGAATCTCAAGGAGCTTAATGATTGCTCCGAAGGCTCTTGCTGCTCTCAAGGAGTGATAGCATTTTCTACCTTCCTTCCTTACTTTCCTTTCAGCCTTATCCACGGTTGAACGTGCTTTGTTTCGGGACTTAATTAAGTTGCTTGACCGAAAGATCAAGCCCGGCTTGACAAAGCTTACGTGGAACTCAGAGTACATAGATACGTACATAGAAGACTGTTGTACTCATTCCGCAAATGTACGTATATTACTATTCGCATGAAGCTATTCAGAGAATTCTACAAGACTGTAGAAGAGTACAAGGTATTGTATAAAAAATAAGAAAAGTAACAATGGGCCATTCTCTTTCTCTCAGCTTCAAGATTTCGTCGACACTTACAAGAAATCGAATTTCGAAATTGTTAGAATGTGCGAGAACATCTGCGACACTCCTATGATCAAAATCAAACCTAATTACGCTTATAAATTGGCAGAGCTTGAAATAGAATTTTCGGACGTCAGGTGCGTTATCTGTGCATTGAATCTAATTTTTTCTTTATTTATTTCCTCTTTCTCTTTCTCTTATCTTTTCCCAGGAATGCTGTTATTAAAGTCGTCATGGCAAAATACAACGTTATTATTCAGTACGTCATGGTCGTATACGAAGGATTCCAGGCAGTAATAGAAGAAGTATGTATGATCATATTAGAAATTTTATATTACTCATGTTGTAGATTTAATCCCATGATCATTGGCGGTGCAAAAGTAAATGCGACTTGATGAGACTCTTTATCATGTATAAAGAATTATTCTTATAATTTTCCTCTACATTAACTGATATTATTTTGGTGGACTTGGTTAATTGGTGCGAAAGCAAAGTATCGATATGGTTTATTCTAAAAATATGAAATATTTCTGATAAATTAAATAACGATTTTCTTGATTGTCGGATCATCCAACGTTTCCACAGTCTCGTAGTGGATAACTGAAAGCGACAGAATTGAAATTTAATCTCCGCGCCATATCGTACTGCTACTATGTGTCCGGAAAATAGAAATTGCGTTCGTGCCACGAGTAAAATACTTCTTCTCGAAATTCTCCAGACATACGATGAGTGGAAGGACTATATCAATAATATTGACAGATTAATAGAGGAAGCCTTTAAGCTCTGCATTAAGAATTCTTTGACTGTTATGTTCGAAGCTTTGCATGGCGATGGAACAACTGCACCTTCGCCTCTTCTTATCGTCCAGGCAGATCTCATTGATAACAAGGTATTCATTAAGAAATTCAATTACTTGACAATTAAATATTTAATATTCTCTTTTCATTGATTTTCTACTTTATTTCTGTCAGATTAATTTCATTCCTCCTATTGCGGATATTGCAAAAATAGTGTCAGACGTTCTAAACGATCTTCTCGAACCAATTAAACCCATTCGTCGCATCGTTCATAAATTTCGAATTCAGGATGCAAGAGTCAATGAATTTTGGGAAGTTTATCTAGAGGACGAAGAGTGTAAACGGATGCAAAAAATGCTTAATAACGGTAAGTTCCCTTCCAAACGTTAATTGAAATAAAAGTTTTTCTGCATCCAAGTAGTAGCATTTGTTGCTAAAAATGAAGAATCCTTTTATATCGTATTTCACTAGTATTATATTTCTTTTTTTTTTAATTGCAGAGGTGACTGAGTGTTTCAATCAGCTACAAAAATATTTAAAAAACTGGGAACAATTTAAAGAGGTGTGGGAGACCAATAAAGACTTATTCATTCAACGGTAACAGATCCAGCTAATCGTCTTTCTTGTATAATCTGCACTATAGCTACTTCGTTTCCAAATAGATATGAGAATTTAAAACCAACAGTTGAGACATTTGATACGGATATCATTAGATACAGTAAAATAGCAAATGACGTTCAATTACAAGAAACAGTGACCACCGTGCACTTCATTGACGTGAATTCCGATAGACTTAAAGGCGCCATTATCGATCAATGCTCTCTCTGGCAACAGAAACTCACAGGATTGCTTCTACGTTTCACGGAATCGAAGCTTAATCACGTATACAATTACGTGCGAGATAATGGATTAAAGTAAGCGAAAATGTTTTAATGTATCAATTTATCCTAATAGTTTGTCCTAGGAATAATAGGTCGATAAAAAAAAAAAAGATCTTTTATTTGATGGTCTCAATTTCAAATTGAGCGTATTCCAATTAACCGAATCCTTTAATTGTTATTCAATTGCTCTTCCACGATAAATTCAATGTAAAAGCAAATTCGTTCTTGTGACTTTAGAATAAAGAAAGAACCCACCGACCTCGTTACAATGCAAGAAGCGTTACAGTTGCTCGGGAAGCTCAAGTTGGAAGCTCCCTCGCAGAAGGACGAATTCCCAAAGATTCGTGAGCAGTTCCAGACTCTGGGTAAATATTAAAGGCCCAAGTAGTATACGATCGAATAGCTTTCTGGTTCAGGGGATGATCAAGAAATGCATTGAGCATAGGATGCTTGTGATTATTTTTTTTTGTAATTACTCTTTCTTTATAGAGAAGTACGAAGTGCCGATGACTTTTGAGTTTAAGAGGAGAGTAAAAAATATTGATAATGTGTGGGATAAATATTTGGAGGAATTAGCATCCTATGATGTTATGCTGATGGAAAAGAAGGTAAATACTAACTATTTTAGTTTCTCAATTAAAAATATATTAAGCAGTATTTAAACACTGATATATTATAATATATCCATTCGATTGCGTTTTTTGCATTATAAAAAAAGAATATCGGTGGAATAGAATTTTATCAAAATTATTATATCAATATTCATTTGATTTTCCCAGTTTGTTATTTATTTTATTGAAAATAATGATATACTTGCTTTTACGTCAAAATGAAGTAATTCCTATGACTTCTTTGTATACAACAATTGTAAATTTATCTGCGTCTACCGAATATCCTACATATTTCTTTAGCCGTACTGTAAGCAAATAGGTATTACTGTTATCCGAGGATTTCGAGGAGTACAAAAATACGTTTGGAATTTAAAATCGATATTCCTCGATGGAAGACACTTTGACAGTATGTCCACGTTTCTCGCATAGGTGCTATTCAAGAAACAACTGCTCGAGGAAGCGGCGATACTGAAGCTCAACGCCATTTCTCTACTAACCAGTTTTCTCGATAACGGGCCATTCACATCGGATTGGAAAACGAAAGGTACGCGAAGTATTTCAAAATTCAGAGTGAGATCGAAATCGTTCGATCTCATTGTTATTACTAAAATATTTTGGAGATGCGCAAAAGCTCCTTTGAGTTAATGCAATTCCTTTAAATGCCAATGAAATCTCAGACGCTCTTGAATGGTTACTGAATATACGAAAGGAATTGGACGCTATGCGTTTGAAAGAAACTCGTTTGCAGACAAATCTTGGTGTTTTTGATATCAGCCAGCCGGAATCCTTAGAACTGGTTAAACTTGATAAGGTACCGACGTCCTATCAAGAAACAGTATCAAAACTGTCGTATTTTACTTTGACACTTGTATACTTACTTTGCCGATACAGGATCTGACAGCCATCGACTTAGTATGGCAACTTACTGATGAATGGGAGGAAGCCTGGGAACGTTATAAGACAGGAAACTTTTGGCGAATTGAAATGGAGGACATGGATGTCACTGCGAATGTTCTCTTTCGAAAACTTAATAGGCTTAGCAGAGAATTGAAAGAAAAGCATTGGGAAATTGTTGACACTTCTAGGTAAATTTGTGCCAATGATAAAACAGTCGTATTTCTAAGTATCAAATTCGACAATTGCCTATTAGATCACGGGTAGACAAATTTCGACGTACTTTGCCTCTGATCACTGATCTCAAGAATTCAGCAATGAGGGAACGTCATTGGAAACGCGTCAAGACTATAATCGGTCGAGAGTTCGATCAGAATTCTGAAGAGTTCACGCTGGACGCCATTGCGGATATGCAAATGCAAAATTTTGCAGAACAAATTAACGATATCTCAAACGCAGCAACAATGGAACTGGCCATAGAAGTGGTAAACAATACATTCGATTCAAAGAAATTTTTCAGAATACGTTTTTCAACAATTTTCGTGCAAAGGAATTATTGAATCTATCAATATTTCAGGGCCTGAAGAGTATCAGTGAATTTTGGAAGGTCATGCAGCTAGAAATGACACCCTATAAAGATAAGGGTGTCTTCAGACTCAAAACTGTTGATGAGATCACGCAAAATCTAGAAGAGCATCAAGTTCAACTAGCTGCCATGAAATCAACAAGGTTCTTTTTTTCATTTTGGACAATCTTGAATCATCACGCCGTTTACATTGATCGTCTTGCAGATTTGTCGAACCGTTCGCTCTAGATGTCGATTATTGGGAACGAGCTCTATCGACTATTGGAGAAGTACTGGAAATGGTCCTACTGGTGCAACGTGGCTATATGTACCTGGATAATATCTTTGGAGCAGAGGACATCAGGAAACAGCTTCCCAAGGAAACAGATGACTTCGATAGGTTGACCTTATCCTGGCGAGAAATTACTTCACGAATGGCTGGTTTTGCCCTAGCGTTACCAGCAACACACGATCCGCGTAAGTAGAGCTGAACTATATATATAATATATATATATGTATATATTGTATAAAAATATTCAATGAATATGATAAACCAAGCTTCAATTAAATAATATTACATAAATGTCTATAATAAGTAGTAACATATATTCACATCGCGTACTTCAATAGTTGAGTATATTCCATTGAAGTTATTCGCAACTTCATACATAATTGTCAGATGCTTCTCTGAAAGCTTAAAATACATTTCCAAGAGATTTTCCAGATCACTGTTTCGCTTTACGAGCTTTCCACTGGCTTTGCGCTTACCGCATTCCCCAATGGCACTCGTACGTATCCGTTCCTTCTCTTATCATAACTCAGCCTCAGATATACATAACTATTTACGATTAGTACGTCGAAAACTACATTCTCCATCGTCAAAAGCTTTTGCGCTTAAACCTACGTATCTCATGTATTTTCAGCTGGATTGCTCGACAAACTGAATGAACTCAACGACAAACTGGAAGCGATCCAGCGAGCTTTGGAACAGTATCTAGAAACGAAGCGTCATATCTTCCCACGCTTCTATTTCATCTCCAATGATGATATGCTGGAGATTCTAGCAAACTCGAAGCGACCTGACCTCGTTCAACCCCACATAAAAAAGCTTTTCGAGGGTATCAAGGGCTTAAAGTTGGGCAAGGTAAATCCTCAAACAAGTCAAATCAAAGTCTATTAATTCACCTGAATCTATGCAAGTTCAGTGAACTTGAGCAAATTTTCAATCCATGACTCATAGCTCATCTCAATTCATTTAGTCAATAACAAACAAACAATTGGCCGAAGGGATGTACTCAGCTGAAGGAGAATATGTAGAGTTTCTACATCCTGTACAATTGGAGGGTCAGGTTGAAGTATGGCTATGTCATACAGGTCAGTATTCTCTATAAGCTTTCACTCATAGTTCCCTAGGAATTTCTCTAGCGTCAAGATTGCATGCTCCTTCTAAAGATAGCAGTCCTTCGCAAGGACGTGGATACGAAGTGGGTGGTAGCGCTTCGTGGAGGAGGTTGCAATTTTTCCCACCGTATTCTGAACTTTCCCACGAAGTGCTCGAGACTCGTCAGGAGTCGCAATTTTCCAGAGTGCATACGAGCCATCGTCCTAGGTAAATTCGTGCTCGCGTGACATCGGTAAGCACTCGCGTCATTATTCCCAGTAAAACTACTCCGCCTAACTTTCTGACTATAAAGCCGCGCCACCTCATTTAAGCCGCAACATCGTTTTCACTGAAGCCCCATAGCGACGACTCGCGCTACCTTAATCTTCTCGTTCGCTCACGTGCAAGTATCAACTTTCTACCGTCTCCGCTGAAAGTTTACGTACTGGCAGGTGTTGTGCACCAGGTTCTGTAAAAGCGGGTTATACAAAACTAACCCGAAGACTTTATACTATGCTCGAATTTACCCTCTGAATCGACTTGCAGTGCTGTAATTCTATATAACTACCGTCAAAGAGGATATTCGTCAACATTTAAACGTTGCGTCATAATTTTTTTATGGAATATTGATAATTGGAAAATATTAACAGTGCACACATATAGAGCGTAAGCTCGTTTAGAAAGTATACGTTTTATAAAATTTCAATGTTATTCCCTATAAATGAAAACAGGAGGGCGGCACGACGTAAGAATTCAGCGCAAAATTGGATGTTTAATCTGTCCGATCATTGCAGAATCAGCAATGCGAGAATGCTTACGAGAAATACTGCGACAATGTCGGACGGCGTTACGAAAAATGTTAGCGAAACGAGATAAATGGGTGAAGGAATGGCCAGGTCAGCCAGGAATAACATCCACGCAAATACAATGGACCACCGACTGTACCAGGACTCTTTTGCACTGCAAGTGAGTACGAAAATTTTACAGTGTGAAGGAGTAAGGTTAGAGCTAGGCAGTATATAGTAGATAGGTGGGTAGCTAAGTGTAGAAGGTCGGAGTAACTGAAGGCTTAAGCGAACCAGGCACAGTATCTCTAATAAGAGGAATTTTGCATATTCTCCATGCTATCCCATCCTCTATCCCCTCGTATTCCATACACCACTACCTCTCCCGTCCCATTGCCTAGGTCACGACCCATCCTCTCGCGTCTATCTCTCGTTTGCATATACCAGCGGTACTGTGAATAATTTCATCCCCACGAGTTAGGATCCCTGGATAAAATTCGTCCGCGTAATGCACCCCACGTTGTCGCTGGACACCTGACACACTCGGGGCATTCGCGTTAACGAGAACGAACTGCGACGTTTAAGGAACGACACGAGATAAAGAGAAAAAGAGATACAGAAAGATAGGAGATAGGAGTTTTTTTTAACAGAGCTTTATTTCGAACGCCACCACTATACTCCTTACACTCTCTAATCCTGACAGATTAATGGACTCGAAGAAACCGCTGAAGAAGCTGAAGAAGAAGCAGAATCAGGCGCTAGCCAAGTACTCCGAGGCTGTACGTGGAAATTTGAATAGACTGCAAAGACTAAAACTTAAAGCCATTGTTGTAATCGAGATTCACGCTAGAGACGTTATCGAGAAGATGTATAAAATCAGTATGGGCAATAAAAACAAGTCATTATCGACAGATTTAATGATCAGCATTCTATGGAGACACTTTAGATTGCAGAGACGTATCCGCATTCGAGTGGCTCTCGCAATTGAGATTCTACTGGGACCGTGACGTGGACGATTGCATAGTAAGGCAGACCAATACCTTCTTCGTATATGGTTACGAGTATCTTGGAAATTCTGAAAGACTCGTCATAACTCCACTTACTGACCGGTAATTATTTCAATGTTTCTCGATTCAATTGAGCTTGTAGATTTTTTTATTAATTTAACGCTCGTAGAACACTCCTGTAGAGAGTAAGCCTGTCTCAGACTATGTTGTTATTTACGCCCGACAGCGTTTCATCGTTTAATTAATATATAGGTGTTACATAACGCTGACCACTGCTCTTCATCTACATCGTGGCGGCAGCCCTAAAGGTCCAGCCGGAACCGGAAAGACCGAAACCGTAAAGGACCTGGGTAAAGCACTAGGATTCAACGTGATCGTTCAGAATTGCTCAGAAGGCCTCGACTACAAGAGCATGGGCAGACAATTTTCCGGTCTCGCGCAAACTGGAGCATGGGGATGCTTCGATGAATTTAACAGGTTGAGACTCCATGCATTAAACCTTAACGCTCCCACGACCTTCTTCATCTAGGGGATGAAATTTCAGACGGAAGTGACGACCTTTCGCCACTTGGAGTATAGAGTTCAAAGGAAAGAAGAAGAAGAATTAAAGTGCCACGTTCGGCGACAATAAAGGACTTTCTGTTTTTTATTTTTTTTTACAGGATCAATATCGAGGTCCTGTCCGTAGTGGCTCAGCAGATCCTTTCAATACTTACTGCTCTGGCGCAAAAGCTGACGAGGTTCGTATTCGAGGGTATGGAAATTTCATTGGTTCACACCTGCGGAATCTTCATCACCATGAATCCTGGATACGCTGGCCGTACGGAGTTGCCGGACAACCTCAAGTCTATGTTCCGTCCTATCTCGATGATGGTGCCTGATAGCAGCATGATTGCTGAAATTAATCTGTTTGGTGAAGGATTTCAGAACACGCGTTCTCTTGCAAAGAAGGTAAATTTATTGCTATTGTCATTTTACAAATCTTGAGTAAAAATCAACTCAATCACTATGATTTATTGATGCGCTATCGATCTTCTTCAGGTCTTCACTCTCTATACCTTGGCTCAGCAACAACTTAGCAAACAATTTCATTATGATTTTGGACTCCGTGGTATAGTCACCCTTACCAGATATGCCGGTAAGAAGAGAAGACTATATCCAAACTTGCCGGATGAAGAGGTAACTTAAAAGAGAGAGCGAAAGTCATACAGTTAAAAAACTAAAGTAAAATTTATCGGTGCTAAATTTGATCGAATGACAGCCATTAATTTGCTTTATTCTTCTACTTGCTCCTTATATCAAGGATCAATTTGATACCCTGGTTATTTTGGACTTAACGAATTTTATGAGGCTCTCAGTATTCAAGGAGTCCATCTTCTTTAATATGTACTCTAGATCGTTATCCTGGCGATGAAGGACATGAACATTGCTAAACTAACCTCGGATGACCTTCCTCTCTTTGTTGGGATCACCTCTGACCTCTTTCCTGGTGTCGAAGTACCTACAGTAGATTACGAGGAGCTGATTGGCTACATTACTGCGGAGGCGAGAAAACTGAGACTTCAGGTAATCCAGTCGTTTATTTCCACGATTGATCATTTCATATCGGTCGATTCAATTAATTCTCATTGATCAGCCCATACCCCTCATCATAACGAAAGTCATCGAACTTTATGAAACAAAAAACTCTCGTCACTCTACTATGATCGTGGGTCAATCAAATACTGCAAAATCGGTCACATGGAAGATCTTGAGGAATACATTAACGGCACTGAAAAATAACGACAAACCTGGATTTAACACCATCTACGAATATCCAATTAATCCCAAAGCTTTAAATCTTGGGGAATTGTATGGCGAGTATAACCTCGCTACGGGTGAATGGCTCGATGGAGTGATATCCTCGATTATGCGAAAGACGTGCTCGGGTAAGGACAACCCTTATGTACGACTTCCTAGGTAAACTACTAAATATCTTGAAAGTATCGAGTCCCTTATCCTGGGACGTGTTTAACCAACAAGAGATATTTTAATGAGACACTGTTGCTGCGGCGTACCAATGAGATATGAGATATAGTCTTTCTTTTAATGTGCTATATTGTTTTATCTATGAGTTACGCTATTTGTTGTTTGATATTTCTGTAATAACTCGATATATAATTCATCCGTAAGTCAATGTGTTGTGGAAGGGCCAGCTTCTTGTGATATTTAAACTTAAAGAATCCCCCGAATCTTGTATTTTAATGGTAAATTCATTATGGACAATGCAGAGTTAATAAGACATGGTATTAGGCATTATGTCAGTGCATACGTAATTGGAGAAATGTATTTATCTAAACTAGAGAATAATTAAATGTTTCAATTACGGCAGAGGATACGCCTGATGAGAAGTGGATTCTATTCGATGGGCCTGTTGATGCTGTCTGGATTGAAAATATGAACAGTGTAATGGACGATAACAAAGTTAAGGGCCGTTTAGTTTACCTAGCCGCAATTATATGTAACGTAACGTTCTGAATCTGACGTATGATAATGAATTTTATTGAAAAAAGAAAAATTATCATTTCCCGCGGGTATTTCATAATTTTTTTGAAGTATGTATTTGTTTTAAGATACTAACGCTGATAAACAATGACCGTATTACAATGCCAGAGCAAGTATCGTTACTGTTTGAAGTACAGGATCTAGCCGTAGCTTCTCCAGCAACAGTATCCAGAGCTGGAATGGTGTATAACGATTACAAGGACTTAGGATGGCGGCCATATGTAAATTCATGGCTTGATCAATACCAAAAAAAGCCGGAATTTATAGAGGAGGTATTCTCTGTCCCTAGAAGAAAATTCTTTGTTTTTAAATAATATTTGTAATCATCGTAAACGTTTATTAATTTTTTATTTCCCAGATGAATGAATTATTTTCACGATTCGTAGACGTCACATTAGCCTTCAAAAAGGAAAAATGTGAAGAACCTATACCAGTGCCTGAATTGAATGCAGTTCAGTCTCTCTGTAAGCTTCTTCAAGTCCTAGCAACTCCACAAAATGGAGTAGAACTTGGAGAAGATCGTGACGCTTTCAATTCTATATGTAAAATTTGGTTCCTCTTCTGGTAAGTAACTATCTTGTCTCACCATGCACATGCTTCATGAATAATCCATAAATTAACATCCTGCTTCCTGACAGCATGATATGGTCACTATGTGCCTCGGTTAACGAAGATGGTCGTCAGAAAGTAGATAACTTCATAAGGGAGATGGAGGGTTCCTTTCCCATCAGGGACACCGTCTACGAATATTACGTTGACGTGCGGCAGCGAAGCTTCGTCTCTTGGGAGGAAAAATTATCGCAGACCTGGAAATATCAAACAGGGTAAAGGACAATAAAAATAAAATAATATTTAATTCTCATATTAAAGCTCAAAAGAAGTTTTTAATGCTAAATATAATAGCTTTTGAAACAAAACCCTTCCGGGTCCTTCCGATTAAAGCGGCAGGTATCATCCTTGTGCCATAGGATCCTCGCGGATTGGGCCGTTGCGATAAATGGATTAGCTTCCGGGTTCGTCCTAATCCTGATGCGTGAATTGAAAGAATTTTTCTTTTTTTTCTCTTTTGCAGAATACCTTTTTACAAAATTATAGTTCCCACGGTGGATACTGCACGATATGACTTTCTTGTAAATATTCTTCTGGCTCATGGTTATCCAGTCCTTCTGGTGGGTCCGGTGGGAACGGGCAAGACGTCAACTGCTCAGTCTGTAATAGATTCCTTGGATCGTTTGAAATATGTTCTTCTCGTCATAAATATGTCTGCTCAGACGACGTCTAATAACGTCCAGGTAAACTTCTGATGCTGCTATGGAACTTAGAGGAAATTAAATATAAATGAGCCAAGGGCTGCTGGTATAATATAGAGATGAATTTTATTTATCTTCCAATCATGCAGGTCTTTTGATTTATTCTTTTTTTTTTATTTAGGACACCATAGAAAGCAGACTCGAAAAACGCACGAAAGGCACCTATGTGCCCATTGGTGGTAAAAGCATGATAACTTTTATGGACGATTTCAATATGCCCATGAAGGAAACTTATGGCTCACAACCGCCATTGGAACTGATTCGCCAATGGATCGGTTACGGATTTTGGTAAGGAAGTATAAAATATGGACGTAAAGATTTCCCGTTTATGTGGAGCAGCTATCAGTTTATTGGGGATTCAAAAAAAATTCGATGAGATGAATTTCTTTTATTTTATATCATAGGTATGATCGGCAGAAACAGACACGCAAATATATACAGAAGATGCAATTAATGGCGGCCATGGGACCACCTGGTGGTGGTCGTAATACCATAACGGAACGTCTACTTACACAATTCAATGTGATAAATATGACGTTTCCAGCAGAAAAGCAAATAGTACGTATTTATGGAACGATGTTGCATCAACAACTCTTTGAATTTCACCCTGAAGTTAAGGGCATCTGTGAGTTTTATTTTCTTTTAATATTAACCCATTTTAAATAAGTTATACAATATAACAATTTAGTTATATTAATATAGCTAACGATATAACTCTGGCCACTATTGAAATGTACAATAATGTCATCCTGAAAATGCTGCCAACTCCAGCCAAGATGCATTATCTCTTCAATTTAAGAGATATATCCAAGGTCAGTTATGACAAAATTAATTTCTCAATTATCTGTAGATATACATATTACGTTTTACGAAATTAACAATATATCTTTTCGAGTATTCTTTACGAAACTAGTCAATATTTTTAGCATAAATTTACATTTACACTCTGCAGATTTTCCAAGGATTATTGCGCAGCCATAAGGACTATCAGTACTCGAAGCAAACATTTTTACGACTCTGGATTCATGAGTCGTTTAGAGTTTTTTGTGATCGTCTAATTGACGAGAGGTATTTTACTTTATTGTTCTTTTACGATTATAACACGAAACTATAATGAATATATTAATGAAAAAAAAATAATATCAGAGATCGTGAATGGTTTGCGTCTCAGCTTAATGAACAACTTGGCAAGTATTTCGAGCTGACGTATCACAATTTATGTCCAGAAAAGAGGTCTCCAATTTTCGGTAAATCGCTTGTCCAGCATACAATTGATATTTTTGATAATTTCTTTATTCAAGTTTTTTAATTCAATTAACGAGGACCACATGATTTACAGGAAGCTTCATGAACGCCTGGAATATATATGAAGACCTAATTGACATATCAGCGCTTCGTCATTACATAGAAACACAAATGGACGAGTACAACGCGTCTCCAGGAGTAGTCCGTTTAGACCTGGTCTTGTTCAGAGATGCAATTGAACACATATGTCGGATCGTTCGTGTAATATCACAGGTTAGCGACTAAATAGCACCCAATATCAATTACGATAGCCCACAATCAAAAGGACATTTCCATCTCTATCATTCAACAGTTAAAAGAAATTACAGACCTTTCTCCCAGTATTAGATCAATCGCCAGTTTATCTTTATCAGTCTTGTCAGTTCTGAAAAATCACAGAGAGTGTAACATCCCTTAATTGGCGATTTCAAACGATAACAATTAACGTACTGGCTTTCACGATACGTTCAGTTTCCACTACGTTCCTGTTAATCACCGTTCTCACCTATTGCGTACAATCGGATCGGTTCGATTGAACGGTTCGGTGGATGCAACCAGCGCCTGGGGCGTAGAATCCAATGCGAATCGACTGGTTTGCAAATCGATAACTTCCTCTTGCTTAAACGAATCAAAGTGTCACTTGCAAACAGCCCCGAGGCAACATGTTGCTGATAGGCATCGGAGGAAGCGGCAGACAGTCACTTTCGCAAGTGGCAGGATACATGTGCGAACTCACCACCTACCAAATCGAGGTTAGCAAGCACTACAGGGTACCGGAATTTCGCGAGGACCTCAAGACCCTCTACTCCATAGCCGGGGTGGAGAACAAACCCACCAGCTTCCTCTTCAATGACACCCAAGTGGCCGAGGAGCAATTCCTTGAGATAGTGAACAACATGCTGAGCACTGGTGAAGTTGCCAATCTTTTTAAGACAGAGGAGATCGAGGAGGTCAATAAAAAAATGCAATATCAAGATGATTTCAATATAAAATATCAATACAAAGTCAGATTACTTAATTTTCTTTATTTATACAGATTAAGAACAAATTATTCAAGGATGCTACGAAAGCGGGAATCTTGCCGACTAGTGAAGCAATTTATGGCTTCCTCATTGAACGAGTACGAACAAATATGCACATAGTATTGTGCATGAGCCCGATTGGTGATGCTTTTAGAAACAGATTACGTCAATATCCTTCCTTGATCAATTGCACGACTATCGATTGGTTTTTGGAATGGCCGCGTGAAGCACTTTTGGAAGTCGGCAACAAGTTCCTCATGAATCTAAATTTAATAATCACGATAACGGGTGAAAATAAAGTAGTAAGTATTAGCTCCTTTTTCATATCATGAAAGAATCTTATTTTTCTTTACGTTCCAACCCCATCCGTTTTCGTGCCCGTGAATTCTTCATGATACAAACCTACTTTATTCATATTCCTCTTTGAAAACCGTCGTACGCGGACATAGAAATATACTACCCATTTCCGCAGGGTAAAGTGTCTGTGGTGTATATAAAAATCGAATTGGTATTGTGGCGGATATTGAACGATAAAATATTGGCGATGCGTATACTGTATACTTTAAAGTAAAAACTCTTCTCTCTAGGAAAAGAGAATATCGATAGCCGATACACCTATTCAGCCATTACAAGTTAGACTGCGCGATGGTATAGCTGCAACGTTTTCACTAATTCACGATACCGTGTCTCAATTTTCCAAAAGAATGGCTAATGAAATGAAACGACATAATTACGTTACGCCTACAAACTTTCTGGAACTGGTCGCTGGCTACAAACAGTAGGTTCTTTAATAATTTAACTTTTTTAATCCTATATATAATAATTTAACTTACATTACAAAATAATCATAAACAGACATCAAATGTTTATTTTAGCTGATGTTATTAAATCTGAGTTTTTAAGCTAATAGATATCGATCTATTTTAAGCTGTAAATTCTGTTTCGCATTTAATTTACAAATCTTGGATAAATCGTACACGGGAAAAGCTGCACTCTGAAAGCTGTAGTAAAAATGCATTTCAGGAAATTGTCACAATCGAATAACTGCAGAAATCACTGACTAGTTTAATACAAGTGCTAAATAAAGTTCATAAAATTAACCTTATCATAAAGTCCAAATTATCATCCGGCTACTCACAGGGAATGACTAAAATCATAAACGCATTCATATCGATACTTCGTATCTCTTTGGCATTGATAGCTGATTGTAAAAATTTAATTTGCAACAATTTCACGTCCATTAGTCTCACGAATACATATGTAACCGCTCTGCCGATAGAATGCTGGCAGAGAAAAGACAAGAGTTGGCTGATCAAGCGAACAAATTACGAAATGGCTTGTTCAAAATCGACGACACGCGACAAAAGGTCAATGAGATGGCTGCAGAGCTTGAAATAACTCAGCAGCAGGTACAACAGTCCACGAAGGAGTGCGAGGAATTTCTAGTGACTATAGTGAATCAGCGTCGAGACGCCGATGAAACGCAGAAGTCTGTTACTGCAAAATCTATTCGTATTGGCGAAGAATCCAAAGAATGCAAAAAACTGGAGGAAATTGCACGCGCCGATTTGGCCACCGTCGAACCGGCATTGAATGAGGCTATGAAGGTTTTTTCAATTTCTATTTTAAGAAAAAAAATTAAACTATGTCGTTATTATAATAATAATAATACACCAATGAATTATTTTAGAAAAAATGGTTTTATGCTTTCCGATCACACTAGCTTCTAATTGAATTATTACTTTTTTAAATATATATATTGATACTTCTTATACTCTTTAGGCTTTGGATGCATTGAATAAAAAAGATCTATCAGAAATAAAATCTTTCACACGTCCACCAGCCAAGGTCGAGATGGTCATGGAGGCCGTAATGATCCTGAAGAATTCTGAACCAAGCTGGGCTGAATCTAAACGGCAACTTGGAGACGTCAATTTCTTGAACACGGTAACATTAAGAAACAACCGTACTATTTCGGGCTCTGTCAGGGATCAATTCAAAAAAATCGACCAATTTCAGTTAAGGGACTTCGACAAGGATCATATATCCGACAGGACCTTAAAAACGATAGGAAAGTATACATCGAATCCTGATTTTGATCCTGTCAAAGTTGGCGTGGTATCTATAGCAGCGCGATCACTCTGTATGTGGGTAATCGCCATGGAGAAATACGGAAAATTATACAGGTAAAGTATTCCCTTTGACGTGCATCTAAATATGAAATATATATACAGTCAGCGTGATATTCGCCTGAATGAATTTTGCCAGGATCGTCGCGCCAAAGAGAGAAAAGTTGGAGGCAGCACTGGAATCCTTGCGGCAAAAGGAAGCCGCCCTGGCCGAGGCCAAGGCGCAATTGCAAAAGTTGCGCGAGGAGTTGGAGAGACTGCAGCAAATGTACGATGCGAAGATGAAGGAGAAAGAGGACTTGATTAGAATAGTAAGCTAGCCTTGCAAAGAGTACGACTACTACGACTTTAGCACCCGCGCCCCCGTTGGTGATGGCGGAGGGGTGGTGAGGGGGAGGGCACCTTCTCGTGAATTTCATAATTTCTGGAAGCAAAGCGAAGTCCGGCCAGAAACCGTTCGAAGTTACTTTAGAAATCGGGAGACCTTCCAAGAGTTTAAATTGCCTCGAGTATTTCGTTAATTTTACATGTCTCTAGGCGGAATTGCTGAAACTGAAATTGGAACGTGCGGCCATGTTGGTAGACGGTCTCTCCGGCGAAAAAATACGATGGGAACTGACGGTGAAATCGCTTGATGAATATTTTGATTGGCTCCCTGGAGATTGTTTGATATCGACAGCCTTTGTTTCCTACCTGGGACCTTTCATATCTAATTACAGGGAAGCTCTAGTCGATATCTGGATCAAAGAGGTAAGCGATAAGACAGAATTAATGATCATAAGAGAGATGGTTGCGGTTGCGGGTTTGCTTAAAAGTTTTTGCCGCTTTCGCATTTAGAACAACTGCCGCGTGTCTGACACTTTTTCATTAAGTACTTAAGCAAGTACTGTGGCCTCTGAGAATAAAGAAACGCGTGCTGAACGTCGACGGTAATACTGCTTATTGCGGGCAAACGTTTTGCGTTATTTATTGTTGCGAATTAGGTTGACGTACGTTGGAATGCTGGTCCTCCGCTATATTACGTATTAAATGTAGTTGATGGCGAATGTAATAATGTTTCTTGTCGAGAAAGTATCATGGTGGCTACAAAGGTTCGACGTCAAAAAAAAAACTAAAATTCATCACCAGAATGGAGGAATATTGCAGAAATTTACTCTATCACGTTTTCTGTTGATCAAATATTAATTTAATTTAATTTCATTGAATCTACTCCCAGATATGAGCTTGAACTCCTATAGAGATTGAATGTTATTGCTCGTTCTTCGGTAAATAATCTGTATAGGAAATTTCGTCGCGATTTATTTTTCAAATAGGAAATAAGTAACGCACTAATTCTATAATAAATATTGATATACACATTAGTTTTCTTTTAATTGTTCCTGTTTTTAATATCAAAGAAATTTGATTTAAATATACTTAAAGGTACGTGACAAAGAAATTCCTTTCTCCCCGAATTTGGATGTCAAAGAATTCCTGAGTGATCCCACTACCATTAGAGAGTGGAATATTCAAGGCTTGCCATCCGATGGATTTAGTACGGAAAATGGAATTATAATAACGAGAGGAACACGCTGGCCATTAGTTATCGATCCTCAATGTCAAGCAGTGAAATGGATTAAAAATATGGAATCGAGAAACGTAAATCATTACGCCTTTTCATAATAATATCGCGAATCTCTTACTTTCCCTTATTCTCAATTTTTATGTTCTAAAACTATCTACAGATCACATATTTTTCCCAAATTAAATTATTCTCATTTTATATCCAGGAACTCAAGGTCATAGATTTTGGCCAACCAGACTTCATGAAATCCCTTGAAAATGCGATACAATTCGGCAAGCCTATTTTACTACAAAACGTGGGCGAGACACTGGACCCATCATTAAATCCAATTCTTCAAAAAGCCTTTATTAAATCAGGTTCGTATAAACAAGTGATATAGCATATGGAAATAATTGACTATCTATAAGACTGACATTTTTAGAAAAGCTCAAAAATTTTCTCATTCTTGTTAAAGAATTACTTATAAATAAAAATGGTAATACGTTCTAATGACAGGTGATCAAGTAATGATAAAATTCAACGATAAGGTGATAACGTACAATGCAAAATTTCGGTTATTCATTACCACTAAGTTGGCAAATCCACATTATGCTCCAGAGGTATCGACAAAAACCACACTGTGCAATTTCGCCATAAAAGAACAAGGTGGCTAACACGTTCACGAGACAATTGAAACGGAGCACGGCAATCAAACTGTTTTCGCATTGTCCTTAGGTCTGGAAGCTCAGCTTCTTGGTATAGTGGTGCGCAAGGAAAAGCCTCGATTGGAAGAACAAAAAGATACCCTCGTTGTGACCATCGCCTCTGGAAAACGAACTTTAAAAGACCTTGAGGATCGAATCCTCTAGTATGCTTCTTTACACCTACGTATTGTTCCGTTTAGAACGGCTGTTCTCTCAACATTATATTTTTCAGTCTTCTGAGCGTAACCAGTGGCTCTCTATTGGACGATTTAGATCTATTGAACACCCTGCAAATATCGAAGAGTACATCAATTTCGGTTCAGGAATCATTGGTGATATCTGAGGAAACGGAAAAGGAAATTGATCTAGCTCGCGAAGGATATAGACCTTGTTCAAAACGAGCCTCTATTCTTTTCTTTGTACTTAATGACATGAGTCTTATTGATCCGATGTACCAATTTTCTCTGGATGCGTATATTGCTCTTTTTATGATATCCATTGATAAAAGTCCTAAGAATTCAAAGTTGGCTGACAGAATTGATACTCTAAATGACTACCATACATATGCTCTATATAGGTAAGTGTGGAACTTTATAAATTAGATCAATTAATATCAAGAAATATTTATTCATATTTTTGTATCGTAAGGTTCTTCAAAACTTGATCCAAAATTTGATCATTAAAAAAGTTTTTTATTTCTAAGCAATATTTGCATATATTATATCCATAACAAGTATGACTAAATTTACATCAATAATTTACGTTAACGAGTATTACGTGGTAACCAATAAATTATAATGGTTTAATTATGAGTTGCTGCGTGTAAATTATATTGTTCGTTAAATAATATATGTATATATTTATGATGATATTAATTATCTTAAAGGAACACGTGTCGAGGCCTCTTCGAGCAGCATAAACTACTCTTCTCGTTTCACATGTGTATAAAAATAATGGAGGCTGAGGGGAAAGTGATCCAAGGAGAATATAACTTTCTCCTGAAAGGTGGAATCGTCCTCGACAGAGAGAACCAACCGGACAAGCCGGTCCCGTGGCTTCCGGATGAGACCTGGGACAACATAACGGAGCTTGACAAACTTCCAGGATTTCATGGTGTCGCAGTCTCATTCGAGCAATTTCCGCGAGACTGGCACGCTTGGTATGGCCCATATCTCTTATCATAATTTTCACCCATATAGATACAAGCCTCAAATGTTTATACCTTCAGGTATATACACACCGAGCCGGAAACGGTCCACTTGATAGCCGAATGGGAAGATAACTGTAACGAATTTCAAAAAATGCTATTCATAAGAAGTTGTCGTAGCGACAGAATAACATTCTGTCTAACAACATTTATCGTACACAATCTGGGTCAACGTTTTGTGGAACCACCTGTACTAGACGTGAAAGCTGTACTAGAAGATTCTGTCGCTCAAAATCCATTGATATTTGTTCTGTCACCTGGAGTTGATCCCACTAGTGCACTGATGCAATTGGCTGACAGTCAGGAGATGATGGACAAGTTCATGGCTTTATCGTTGGGACAAGGTCAAGCACCAATAGCCACAAGGTAACGCTTCTCTTTGATCTGCGACAGATCAATATCAAAATGTCGGCACATAACCAAGGACTAAAATATTACTGTTTGACTGAACATAGAATGATACAAGTTGGTGCCAAGGAAGGATCCTGGGTATTTCTAGCCAATTGCCACCTTTCACTCAGTTGGATGCCAAAATTGGATAAAATTGTGGAAACACTGGGGAGTAGCAGAACACTACATCCAAAGTTTAGGTAGCTTAAAGGGACATACTCAGGTTTAGTGGCAAAGAGCAGTTTCGTGTAAAATTAACAAATCTAACTCGGTGCCCTTAATCCAACTGCAATTCCATTTCGGAGTTACCATTGTCAAAGGGAATATTTGAGTAATTCATTTACGTAGTTACTAACAACAAATTCTTTTTATATTTGAGAAAAAACGTATCCATCTTATTTCCCAATTTCATTACGCACTTCTAATACCGCGTCGATTCACGGGTCAGTCAAAAGCTTTTAACATTTTATGAAAAAGCTCCTTTCATGCAGGTTATGGTTAAGCTCAAGCCCAACGCCAGAGTTCCCGATATCGATTCTACAGGCTGGGATAAAAATGACGACCGAGCCGCCAAAGGGGCTTAAGGCCAATATGAAACGCCTCTATGGTTTAATAAGCGAAACGCAATTCGACATGTGTCTGGCTAAAGCCAAGTATAAAAAGCTTCTCTACACTCTGGTCTTCTTCCACGCTGTCCTTTTAGAGCGTAAAAAGTTCCAGCAGCTAGGATGGAACGTCATATACAGCTTTAACGATTCAGACTTCGAAGTGTCTGAGAATCTTCTTCAGGTTTACCTGGACGAATATCCCGAGACCCCGTGGGACTCTCTTAAATATCTAATAGCTGGTGTATGTTACGGTGGCCATGTAACTGATGACTGGGACCGTCGCTTACTGATGACTTACGTTCAGCAATACTTCACCGACGACGTACTCGTCGTTTCAAATTACAGACTATCGTCTTTACCAACTTATTACGTACCCCGCGATGGCTCTCTCGAATCCTACCGGGACTTCATTACGATGCTTCCAAATACCGATAGACCAGAAGCCTTTGGTCAGCATCCCAATGCTGACATCACGTCTCTCATAACGGAGACCAGAAGCATGTTTCAGACACTCATGAGTTTACAGATTCAAGCAGTATCCAGTGACGAGGAAACAAACAAGGAGGATAAGGTACAGCACTTTTTGTACAATACAAATATTTTCAAACAATCAAATGACTTATCATACTAATTTTTAGGTCATGCAACTGGCTGGGGACATTGCTTCGAAAATACCAAATACAATTGATTATGAGACCACAGAAAAATTAATTGGTTCTGTTAAGACTCCTTTGGATGTTGTCCTCCTACAGGAAATACAACGGTATAACAGTCTCTTGGTAAAGACACGTTCCAGCCTGGAAGATCTTCAACGCGGTATCAAGGGTTTAGTTTTGATGTCTGCCCAACTCGAGGATATATTTACATGCATGTACGAGGGGCGAGTGCCATCCCTATGGCTTACAGCTTATCCGTCCCTGAAACTTCTCGGCTCGTGGACTAGAGATCTCATAAGTCGAATCGAGCACTTTGCGAAATGGGCGGAAACCGTTCGACCGCCATTGCTATTCTGGTTGGCCGCTTACACTTTCCCCACGGGATTTCTCACTGCTGTCCTTCAGACTTCCGCCAGACTCTGGAATATATCGATTGATTCGTTGTCCTGGGAGTTTACTGTCTTCACAGTTGAGGATTCCGCTATAGTCGAACCACCCGCCGTGAGTCTTTTACGTAATGAACTTTCCTAAAGGACCTACAGAATCGCCATATATAACAACTCTTCACATTTCTCGACTATCCTTTCCCATAGGATGGCGTATATATTCGATCGATGTTTCTTGAAGGTGCCGGATGGGATAAGAAGCATAGTCTACTAATAGAACCGGCACCGATGCAGCTCGTTTGTAATATGCCAGTTATATATTTTAGACCAATGGAACAGCTGAAGAAAAGGACCAGAGGTAACTTGATTTTTTTTTATTAATCTGCAACCACAATTTTATAGTTTTTCTTAGTACTTTTTATTTTTGCAAAATTTGCTTTAGTTAAATTTTAGTTAGGTTAGGTTTATGACTTAGGTTGGCTTATCTCGTGCAACGATGCAGCAATTTCATTTACTTCGTTACACTGCCGCTATAATTTTATAGCTTGCCTCTTACATTGCACGTTACTTTCACAGGGTTGTATAACTGTCCTTGTTACTACTATCCGCAAAGGTGCGGAGCTCAGGGTCGTCCGGCGTATGTTGTAGCTGTTGATCTCAAAGCTGGTACTGAAGGTTCAGATTTGTGGATAAAACGTGGTACCGCACTTTTATTGAGTTTAGCAGTATGAAACTATAGTTCGTTATACAGTTTTTTTAAAATTAAGTATCCTATATGACTTGTGTAGTTCATTAGTATGGATTTCATTAAAACGTTATGCTATCGAAACTTATAATTTTTATTTGAAAGAAACAGATAGAATTTTTTATTTTTTTTTATTCAATAATGGATTTGACATGTGTGGGAGTAAACAAATATTTTCTACTGATCCATGAGATTTCAAGGTGATTGTGTTATTTATTCACAAAGTATGCTTTTATCGTTATATCATTGAAAACGATGTTCTAGATTATTATTGTATGAAAACAGACTAGTAAATGCATTCGGAATAGTTTTTGCATATGGTAAATCTATGTATGTAATAATAAAACTGCCATTGCCGTTATGACAGAAGCTTTAATCTGTCTTGCAATTAAAAAAATATTCCATTCGTTTACAAACACCGTTTATTAGTGTTTAATCGTATTGAAAACAATGCTTGTAAAAAATAGCACATTGATTGAAGCTCCTAAGATATGTCAATTACATTATTCTCTCATACATTTATACCCACTTATAACTAAAATTAGTAATTTCTAAATCATTGTCAAACAATATTTATGTAGTATAAATATGTATGTATATGCGTTCGAGCAAAGCATTTATAATGTTTATAAAGGATGCATTGTCAAGTGTTCATATAAACTTTATATAAATTTCTATAGAAAAATTAGAATGTAAAAAATAATTTCATCAACAACCTAATGTAAAGATATTTTAATAACGCTGAGTGTCAGAATTAATATTAATTTATTTCCATAAGGACGAAAATCTACTGATATCAATGGTGAAGATGAGGATGCAAGATTCTCAATTTCATCCCGCTTCTCCTGAATAATGTCTTGGAGCTCATCGAACATATTATGTACAGAATCCTGATACTCGTCCATACTGGGATCATCCACTGGAGGTTTAAGATCTTGAATTTCGGTAACCACATCAGAAATCGTCTTATTTATGCTACGCATAAAACGTGCCCAATCGGTCGGTGCGTCCGGTACAGCTTTCAGAATGGGAGCTAGATTCAGATTTTCAAATTTATCACGAGCTTCAACTAAAGCCTGTTGTAGACTACCAGACTTTGGATCATTCGGAGAAGGCACGCTCAAACTGACATCATTGAAAAGATTATTAACAGTCATGGAAATTTGAGCCTGAAAGTCGTCCCAGTCGAAATCATCAGTTCCCTTTGCCGAATTGTCCTTATTAACAACTTTGTTTTTGGACACCTTACTTTTAGTCTTTTTTTTAGGCTTTTTCCCTCCTCCTGCAGCGTCATCTTGTAATTTTGTGATATTTTGTAATGAAATTATTTCATTTTTTAGATCCACAAAGTACTTCGATATCGAGTCTTTGAAATTCAGCCAGGCAGTAGGATCAGTGTGATTTGTGATTTTTATTAAATTCATTAGGGTAGCGTTAAGTTCGTTCTTGAAATCGAGCCATTCCGTTTCTGGTATAACAGGAGTCGTAGGATCTGGCTTAAATGCTGCGATATTACGTTTGATTTCGGAAAAAGAGTTGTTTGTGAAACCCTTAAATGCCCGTAGCGACTGAAGATCCTGTGGCAGAGCGTTTACGGGCACGACGTCCTTGATCTTCGTTTTATCCGGCTTATATCCTTCGCTCTCATCCGCCTGAACCTTCGATAACCATTCTGCCTTTATAGTCGCAATTTCGTTCTTTATATCCGCAAATTGATCTTTGACGGTGTCTCCAAAGGACATCCACGCTACGTCTCCTGAAAGGGCAGAACGTACTTTAATATCGTCGATGGCAGTGGTCAAACTTTTATTAATTTGGTTTTTAAAATCCAGCCAATCACTCTTCAATTCCAGCAACTTCACTCCCGATGGTTTTGGTCTGAGAGCAATTACATCGTTCTGCAGATCTGAGAAGGACTTGTTTATGTAATCACGAAATTCCACCCATTTTGGATCGCCTGGCACGAGCGTTCCAGAATTTACATTATCTATTAGATCACTGACAGTTTTGTTGATCTTATCCTTTAATCCTATCCAATCAAAAACCGCTGCTGGCGTCGCTTTGAGGGATGGTTTAGTTTTTGGAACCGGAATCTTGTTCTTCAAATCAAAAAATTCTGCTGTAATTTGATTCCTGTAGGTTGCCCAGTTTGGATCACCAGGTGGTGGCATGTTGTCTTTAATCTTCTGAACGGCGACATCCACGGAATTTATTATTTCATTTTTGAAATTTATCCAATCATCCAGTACCGTAATGGCGGAATCTGTTATACTTTCAACAGGTACACTTGGTCTCAGTATTGGTATTCCATTCTTGATACCAGCGAATTGATCTTTGATCTTGTTCCTGAAAGTGATCCAGGCAGGATCACCTGGTGGTGGCATATTATCTTTAATTGCCATAATAGTATCGCTTAAAGATGATATAATATTATTTTTAAATGACATCCAATCATCCATTGCAGCACTGCTATCAGCAGATTTTTTCAAATTCCCTTTCGCAGTTGGGATTCGATCTTTGATAGAAGCAAATTGATCTTTAACCTTACTCATAAATGTGGCCCAAGCTGGATCGTTAGGCGCTGGCATATTAATCTTAATAGAATCAACAGCATCATTAACAGATTTAATGATATCAATTTTTAATTGGGTCCAATCAGCCGTGTCCGTCGGCTTACCTGATACTTTTAAAACTGGCTTTACTTTGATGCTAGCTAATTGACTCTTAATATCAGCGAACTGACTTTTTATATTTTCTTTGAACGCCAGCCAATCTACTGCACTGGGTATACTTCCTTTAATGCTATTTACAGTATCATTCACAGATTTCATAATGTTGGCTTTAAAACTGATCCAGTCGTCGATTACAGCTGTTTCATTGCCTAACCGTAACACATGATCTTCAGCATCTTTAAGAGAGTCGTTCATAAACTTTTGTACTTCTGCATACTGCAGTAATTTCATATCAGAAGCAAGTTTTGGTTTTGGATGTAAACCTGCTAACTGATCTCTAAGTTCGGCAAAGGATTTGTTCATCATATCTTGAACCGAAAGCCAATCGGCACTTCCAGGTGGAGGCTTGTTAACTCCAAACGCAGAAATGATACCCTGAACGGTATCGTTGATATCATTTTTAAAATTCATCCAGTCCACAAAGACAGGTGAGCCCGTCAAAGATAACGTGAAAGAAGTATCTTTCCACGGATTTAAAGAAGGACCAGGAATATCTTCGCAAGATAACATAGGGTTATCCACCCCGATTGAACGCATGACTTCAGGTTGTATTTCAGTGACTTCATCTGAGCAATCACAAATCAATTTAGCCAGTGAACTCTTGCGCAGTTCCTTAAGTTGCCCTGAAATACCAACACATAACGTTAAAATATCCTTCTTAGTAAAAGACTACAATGACGAGACAAATATCTTATCGAATTACCTTCGGTAAAGGAGTGTGGCTGATCTGGTGTCTCGTACCAGTAACGGTCGCCTTGCTGAAGTCTAACGAACTGATGTGAGATCAGACAGGTGAAGGTAGGTCCCAGTAGACCATCAGATGCTGGTAGTTCAGCCAGAGCCCCCGTATATAAATCAATATCATCAACGTATCGATACAATTTTGAAATTTGATCCAGAGCCTCAGAATCCAATTGATCAGAGAGATCCAAGAAGGTGGCTGGTTTACTAAGACCACAAAATTCTCTCCACTTGGTGTATCCAGGTAAACCATGATCTCTTCCCCGCTGAATATTCAAGGACACCAAGTCAAGACCGCAAGGAACTGAGACGTTCCCCATAGGGTCTTCGAACAGGTGTCTAGTGAGCTGAGATGTAACGTGAGTCGAGGTTTTCTGAATGACATTCGAGGTCGCCGAGTTGATTGAACTTTCGACACCGCCTTTGAAATAGAGGCTATAAGGATTAAAGAGCATCCTGTGAAGTTCGAGATAAGACGAAGTTCCTTTCTCAGCATCCGTAACCCTCATTAGACCAGGAAGAAGAGTATGAGCGAATCTGAATGCTGCAGCTGCAAAATTATTAGCAATCGAAGGATCCACCTCGGAATTATAGTTTTCTCGATAACCAGACGTTAATGGTTTCAAATTTCGAAGAATGGTCTCGCGCTCTCCCAAGATAATAGGAATAAATTCCCGATAAGTAATGTGCTGAAGTTGAGCACCGATAACGCGTCGCGTCTCTTGGTAGAGTTTCTCATCGTCCCAGAAAGGATTCATATCCGCCAAAATTTTTGCTATCCTATTGTGCTGTCTCGCCCACAAAAGATGCATGGTGGTCAAGTGAAGATTCTCGTTGGCCCTGCCGTCCCCAGTGGCGAAGCAATAACGACCACGTGAAAACTCCAATTCTCTGTTACATCCGTCCCCAAGATTGGTACTGGCAGGTAGTAAAGTTCTATTGTCAGATGTAGTCTGCATCCTGAGAAGACCACCGACACCTGAGCGAAGATTCCTGGATGTGAATACATCAGGGCCGTAGATAGCAGAGCCATCGATAAATGCACTGACCTGTAATTTAAAAAAAATGAGTTCATGTTAATAAAAAAAAAAACAATTCTCACAAGATTTTCAATTGACACTTTTAGACTATTCTGTTAAGAATACTATGTAACCTGGTTCAATTGCTGACGAGGTCCAATTTTACACTGAGGCGCAGATGCAGATCTGACAAACTCCATGCAGGAACTTCCAGCGATATCGTACACAGGATCTCCAGGACCAACCTCTACAGGGAAGCATTCAGGATGTCCAGTCGATGGAGGGCAACAAGAAAGACTACTGCCATTTTGACCCTGACTGATGGCCGTAGCAGTGATATCATGATCCAGAAATTGTCCAAAAACAGCCAGCATCACAGTGAAAGACGGATTTGTACTAGGAGAAGGTGGATGAACCAGCAAGCTGACTTTCCTCGCCGAAGGAAGTTCCTTTCCGAGCTTCCCCTTCCTCGGCACATTTATTCCATCCGCGTAATCCGGCGGAAGTATCCTCTTGAAGGCCGTCAAGGATGCACCTTTTTGCTCAGGATGATTACAAGTTCCATCGAATGTCCTATATATACCACTGGTGCAATTTATCCTTGAGAACTCTCTGCAGGTATCGGTTGGTATCCAATCCGCTTGGAGGGCAGTACCGACGGGGAAGCTCTTCCCAGCAAGGATCCTGACTTCTTCGATTTTCTTCGTTGCTGCCAGTTCACCAACCCCGATCAAAGCTAATTCGCCAGCCCGAACACTAGTTCTCACTGCGTACTGATGCCTGGAATTAGGCGACGGAGCCGATAATGGTGTTGCTGCCTCGTCAGCAACACGACGTTCCTCGATTGCCTGTTTCCCTGCTATAATTCCATCCTGGAGTTCCTCATCAGTCAACGCGTCGGATGATGAATCATCCATATCAACTAGCTTCGTGAACGAAGTTACCCATACTGATTTAAGAAGATTCGTTGCTGCGCCATTAGTTGCTGACACGTTCGTTGCTGCATTGCTGCTCCGCATGGAGTAGCTGACCGAGGCTACAAGGGCCATCACAAAAATGACTCTGAAAAGGAATTAGTATGTGAAGTAAAAAGTGTTGTCCATGCGTGTACGTTATATTGCGATATCTTTTAATTTCGAAATGGGAAATCTATTATCGTATATGGCAAAGGAGGATAAGGACCAGGCGTAAATCCATCCTTGTGATTTCCAATTACGTTTATCATTCATATCTTGTTATGATAATGTGACATGTAGCTAAACGCGACGTCACTCTTCATGGTTAACGTCATGTACGACCAATGCCATATGACTTCCTTCTAATAAACGTTAACCATATATATACATTTTCAAATTCAATGAAATGCGTTAAATATTTTCTGATTTCCTAATTAAACAAGATTGCATAAAACATAAATTATGAATAGACAGGCCAGAAAAAGACTTCATGTGTGATCATTACTGTGTCATTTTCTCATAATAACCGTCAACCAATGTACAGTTCCAAATTGAACGCAGTTCGCTCTCGTTAAATATTTCCCAGATTTCGGAATTAAATGCGATGGCATAAAACATAATTTATGAATGGCTACTAGGGGAAAAAAAATATTACCAGGGAATAACGAGCCAACGCAAATGAACTTTTAATTAATTGCTAAAAACATGAAGTTCCAAACTCCATTAGTGAATTCGCACGAGAAGGATCGATCGATGAGGAAAAAAAACAACTTACACAACGAGGAGAAACGTGAGATACTGAAGCTGTCGTTCCTTTCTACGACGTGTGTAAAATGGATGCACGCCATTGTCTACGTAAAAGGGACAAGGAGTCGTTCTGGATGAGAAATTCGTCAACGGCGTCTTCTCGGTAGACATGTTGCACAGAAACGGCGTGTTAAATGGCTACTGCATTGCAACATATTGAATGCCACTGAAGCAGGCAATATTCTTACGTAAACCATATGAGTGGGAGGAATTTTTCTTTCATTTGTAAAATGGTAAAACAACGTGAATCATTAATGGAGCTATGGGTCGATCAGTTTTAATAGCAGCGATGCATAATATAGCTACGTTACGTACATTATACACATATACGAGCGCTTCCATTTTGTCATGCATTCAAAAGCTAAATAACGTCCATATGCCTTTTTGCTTGAAATTAAAAAAAGAAGCTCCCTTTTAAAATGCAGTTCCATGCGGACTGTGCTTTACGCTCTTTCTTTCCTAGGGTATACTTTCTTCTCTATTTTTCTGTCTCCCGGCTTCTGTGCTTCCCTTCGTAAAGTCGCACTCGGTCCTCAACGTAATGGCGATTACCATAAATTTCCCTAACGAAAAGATTCGCTTTCTTCTTATTCGGGTCGGCCTGTACCTTGGTAATACGTAACGTGATGGTAACGTCGACGAGCGCGAGAACCGCAAAGCACCGTAAAGTACTTTTCGCAATAAATAGAGTGACATGCGGTGAGGATGTAGTTAATGCTTCGCTGTATCGCGCCATTACACTTCAATATACCAGGAACGAATTGCTATTTTCTACTGTCCCTGTATGACGTCCCTGTTACGGTGTAATTAATTTCTACCCTATTGCCAAGAATAACTAGGAAATTTATTCACTCGAAAATACAGAAACAACGGTTGTCTACCCTGCACAATAGTGTAGATTATCTTTATCATTAAAATCAGTGGAGCAAGGATGGATTGTTTTTTAATACTCACATGAAAGTTGCGCAAACGCAGCATTGAAATTGGCGAACTCTGATTCTTCGATTTCGTAGCAGAGACGAAAACTCGACGTAACTTGGCACATCCGATGGCCTGGTCAATGGCGTTCTTTCCGTTGGTGACATTATTTTAACTTTTCAACTATTCAACTTAACAGCCTCAAACTGATAAAAATGGATCCTCCAGTCGTTGGCGATGCACTGTTGCTAAAGGATGGTTTTCAACGAGAATTACTTACACTTGTCTTAATTCTTTAACTGTTTACAGAGCAGCGACGAGTGAATCGTGAATAAGCGACCCACTGTGAATCCCAAAAACTGTAGAACTCGTTACACCTATTCGATTCAGCTAAATTCCTTCGCTTACTTTTCTTCGCATACTTTCAATAATTCATTGTCCGCTTGATATACATTTATAAGTCAGTATTTTTTATTTGAAAAATAATACATTGACCGATGATGACCGTTACGATTAAGCACTTTTATATTTCACATGAACTTTTCTTTTATATAAATTTTCACACTTTTTAAGTAGTTAGTTCACACTTAATACGACTATACAAATTACATAAAAAAATTAATAAATATGTACTTCGTTAAAATTCACTAAAAATTTGCATTAAAATAATGACATTCAGGAAAAACGACTTAGGAGAGTCATACAGTAATTGTATAAATTCCATATTTTTATATGACTAGGTATACGAGTTATATAAATACGATAAACATGTGTCTGTACTGAGTAATTAGTCAAGAACGAAGCAATTAAATGAGTAATAAATTCACCAGTGTAATGTACAAGTTGTGATTCGAAGTGAAGATAGAAAATGTGTTAGTTTCATGAACCCCAATGTTTTGTCTAATCGCAACTGAATCCACCATTTGACTATAAGAAGTGAGAACGTGTACTGAGTACACGAGTACCGAGATTACCAATAATTACGAAGGCAGAGTAAAAGTAGTAGAATGAGGCTAATAAGAAATGATTAATATTTAGTATTCTATCGTATTTACGTAACATCACTAGGAATTTATATCACGTTAAAGCTGCTAGAAAATAACCGTATGCGTAAATAGACGCGATGTAGTGGACGTCCATCCGAAGACTGGTTGCATTACGTAAGGTGTACTATCCCGCTGGGGGCGTATGAAATGTGAGTGGATTCAATTTTTATCCGGTGGTCGATCGAGGATAGTTTATTCAGTGTAAAGAAACTTGAACGTATCAAAATACAGAAATTAATCTTGAGTAGGGATGCTGCTTTTTTCAAATGTCACATTGATGAAAGCCCCGAAAAAAAAGTTAGTAATTCAATTACCATTGAATATTGTTAAATTTATTTATTAAATTGTACTTCCTTAAAGGTAGAATATCGAACGATTTCTAAGATAATTAATAGACATATATTTTTAGGTCACCCTGTATATATCCTATACGACTGGAGTGTCACAAGCAGACGGCAAAATGGCACGGAGATACTCGTGAGAATCGTTTCTGTACAGACAAGACAATGCTCCGCTATCACTGTCAATGTATACCACGAAACGTGAGTCTGACACGTTGTCTCAGTCCAGAAACACAGGATAAAAGTGAATTCGGTCCAAAAAAGAAAACGGATCCATCAATCCTATAGTGATAGATACTCGATCCAGCTTCTATCAAGAAAACGAGTAGATCCAATTTGAACTCGGTTTCAGTAAGTGACAAATGATAGGTATTATTTATCTTTGTATTTTCCTTTAATCAGAGTTCAGGAAAAATAGTGGAAACAGATATCTAATGAAGAAATTGAAAATAATCTTTAAAATCTTTGTATACGCTTAAATAAATTAATTTTTCTGTCCTTTCTTATAGAATCCGTACGTTGCTTTCATTTGTCCAGTTATAAATTACGCAATAAAAGTTCAGATCAGTAACCTGTTTTATCATATAGAACGTGTAAATTGATATGACCAAGCACTTGTATGGTTTCTTCGGCGGGCTTCATCGATATACCATACCGTGTGGTGAAAAGATAAAGAGACAAATTCTGTTCGTTATAATAGTAACAACAGCCGAAAATATTATTTGTACACAAAAATTTGCATTGTATCTGATTTGAATTTATATTATAGGAAGTCATATGCGGATGTGATAGAAGCGTATAAAATATAATGAACCATGCTTCAGATGGATATATAAATTATTTATTATCTGGACCTAATAATAAATATTCTGAGAAGAAGAAATACCACAAGTAAGACCGAATCGATAGAAGGAACGTTCGGATTATTCAGTGCAACAAAAATTGTAGCGCTTCGGTGCACGAAGTTCGAGCCACTGTTCCTGATTTGGTACATACATTTCAGCGGGCATCCGTTCCAAACCAAGAGATTCCGGCGATCCGTTCTCATCCGTCATCCGGGCTAAAATATGGACAACTATTACCATCTCGCTTTCTCTGTGCTCTAATGTTTTTGTCATTAGGGAGGTCAAAGTACCCGGTCGCTTGTGCATCGCTATGGCTTCACCAGGATGCCTTAGTAGAAGACGTCCTACACCTTCGCATCGTCTTAACACTTCGTTCTTCAAAAGTTGACTCCTCACGTTTTGAGAAATTATTGCACAGTCTGTGACCCACGTCGATACATATGCAAAATCTGTCAAAAGTTGTAATGCACCCCATTCGCTGAAACACATAATATTAATAAAAATATTGTACTGTGTTATGAATGGTAATTCGATAAAATATTTAATATCGTATATTTATCAATATCAAATTATATGAGTTTAATGGGAGTTGTCATACTAATGACATTACCTGAACTTTATTCGGTGTAAATAAATGTAATCCAACCACGCTTCGCACATGATTTTCAAAATCATATTAGAAATCTCGGGATCCTCGATCACTTCCAACACGGGTAATAATACTCGCTCTGAAAGATAAAATTCGTTTAAACTGAGAAACTGCATAGAAGTTTAAGGTTTTGCGGAGTGCAGCGTAAATTATGAGTGAATTCATGCAGCAGGAACTCTGACAGAAATTAAAAACGAGACTGTACCCAAGTATGTTTCAACGTAGAGACTTGCGGCAACAGGAACATCGTTCCTACTTTTCCTCCAGTAATTTCGCCGAGGGAAGCACATGTGTAAATTGGCGAGACTCACAACACGGCAAATTATAGCCAGAGTGTCAATACATTTGGCAGGCGACTCCTAAAGATAATACAAACGATAATCAATCAATTAACAGAATAAACTCTAATGGATAGCGAGAGATTTCCGTTTTCAATCGTCAGCAAATTTCGATATTTTAAATCATTATTTACATGTGTATTCATTATCTCTCGCTTGGTAACTCATTAGGGGTTCATGATAAGCACATGAAATAACACACGTACACCTGCGCAATAAATCCTTATCCGTGATAATTAACGATCATCGATAACACAGTTATTTCACTGGAGATATAGAGCGATAAAAAATCATTTATAATAAAAACAAGCACAGTACCTTCAGTAATTGAATATTTGCCTGAACTTCGGATACAATCTTCGCTCTCATTTTCGCGCATACGTAAACCTGCACGTTGACTATTTCCGTCGTCAATGCATTTGTATGATCAGCAAGCTGCAGTGAAGAAACTCCGTATGAGAAGTTCCCCTCCCAAAAAAAATTGAAAAAACTAATAATACTACAAGTGCCAACAAACTAATCGTGCCCAGTGAATAACAAAAATTGTCAAAAATATATAGTTTCTTCCTCCGAGTTACATCTATTACTCTACTAGCCTTCAAATACGAGAGCTCTTCATTACAATTCTTGAGATCACCCTTGACCAAAAGAAAAAAGACATCTAGGTCCCAGGTGTGCGCAATGAGTTTGGCTTCCTGCATAGCCCACAGTCTCATAGTATGGATCGAATGATCCAATCTATGAAGCACGAGTATCTGCTCCGATAACGGAAGCTCAGCTAAGGGTGCGCCAACGACCCACTCGCCGCCAACTTCACACTCGTTACTCAGAGTAACCAGTAATTGAAAAACCTCACAGAAATTTTGCCCGGTGTCCGTGCCCTAAAATTACAGTTGCACCATAAGATATATACCACGACTAAGGTAACTAAATTATCTGACAAACTGACCTCGGTAGAGGAGGGCCTCGATTGGCACTCAAAAGCTGATGTATAAGCAAGTCTGAAGAGTTGATCCCAAGCCGTAACGGTTACGTGACATCCTAAGGCATCACAGAGATTCTGCAAAGCCGGTCTGACTGTCGGTGGAACTGTAATAACATAATAAATTGAATACAGATGTCTTTAGGAACAATGCATCACCCAATGTCACACTTACCATCCCTTCCTTGTGTGAACTGATGTAGCCAATCTTTAAGATGTTGGGATCCGTGACTGTGACGAGCTGCTAGAGCCTCAGGGGACCACCATAGAACCACGTGGTCTAAAATACTGGATACAGCACCCCAGGCAACTTCCTGATAATAGTCCGTGACTTTCCTTACTGCGCTTTTCCTCACCCTTGTTTCACCTGACACTGATGAGCCGTTGGAATCTAATTAGTCACAACAAAGTTCTAGATGCGTTCGGGACGGGTTGATATGATGCTGAAACGATAACTGGTGTCGATTTTTACTCGCCAAATTCAAAATACTCGGTAAACATTTTGAAATTGATGAACCTGGGAAAACCGAGGAAGTATAAGTTTTGAGAAAATTTGAAAATTTATCTTTCACCATATTGGTTGTCTTAAACGCGTTGACGTTCGTTACAGTTTGTTAGTGAAATTATAACAACAGTTAAATTATTTCAACAACCGTTTAGACTACTCAACTAGCTTTCTTACACGTATGCGACTGGAAGTGAACGATACGACTGAGAATACAATCCAGGATGTTACGCGCGTTAACGAGCTTGTGCTTGCTCATCTTCAACGTAAATTGCATTCCAGTATCTGACTGGTACAGTCTGGGCTGATAAGTAGTGACGGCGTACGTGCAATAATGCCTGGCATCTGCTCTACCGTAAAGAGACTAATATATGCATGCTTATAAGGTTATATGGTATCAAATCATTCTACAAGAGAATTAATGATGTTTGTAAGTATGTAGAAACGTTCGTTCTATGGCAACGTGATTATTATCCCTAGGATATAGTACTATCTGAATAACTTTAAAACTCCCTAGCTGGCACCACTTGACTTGGTCGTATATCTGCCACTTCGTAAGGACCCGGTCGAATGCGATATATGACCTGACCCAGAAGGAGACTCAAGAGTCACTTTGTTCATCTTGTAAATAATGAGCCCTTCTAATAGTAACCATGTGGTTAGTAATGAAATGTATAGGAAAGACTTTCTCCTTGCTGAAAATGCTTATATGGTTATCAATATAAACAAAAGGGTTTTAAAATTATTGAACGGTTAGTCCTGTGTGCAAAGGTCGGATGAATTTAAAGATATAAATGGCATTTATTATATATAAAGTGAGTCTGTTCGAAATCTCTGTAGTGAATTGTCCTGCTTTGTGAATCTATCATGGAATGAAAGATATTAGGAACGCAGCACAAATTCTGGTATTGTAAGTACGTTCCGTTACGTATATTTTTTGTATACTGATTTGGGAATCAGGTAGAAAATTATTATAAAGGGATCGCTAATCCTAGAAGATTATTTTAGTTGATTTACTCTCCCAATAAGGTCTTTTTGTAAAGAAATGTCGTATCAGTCGTATTCTAAATATTATTAAGCTTAGAAATTCAGAATTTCTTTGATTAAAATATCTCATAATACAGGCAAAGGACATTGATTTCTCCATATTGGATTTTTATAATCTACTGCATACTCGTAATCAATTTTCTGTTTTACTTTAAGGCAATATCAAAAAATTCCTTCAAACAATTGAAAGACTTAGGCGCCGTTTCTTTGAAGATATCCAGTAACTCTGAGATCGATACTGAACAATCTTGCAATCAACGTCCAAATTAAATTTACCTTTGTTGAGTTTTAAAGCTTCTGCCCCAAGTAATCGAGGTGACACGTCTTTGGCGATATTCAACAGTCCAATTACCTGCTGGTTCTGAGTGTTTACAAGTACTTGCATGTTTTCAATGTTGGACAGCTTGACTTCTGGCGCTGGAGCATTCGTAATAGGTGGGGTCATATGTTTCGTGAGAGCACTATGAAATATTACATGGGTCATCTGATTAATGGAAAGCATCACTTTTTCGCGTAAAGTTTGCCAAAGCAGTGCACGGCTTACCCACCGGTATATTTCTACGCTCGAATTTTCTGACATCTCGATATCTGCCGACACAGGTGATTTCAGATCCTCCCTTTCGCTATTAGGCTGATAATTCGCCAGGAGGCACTCTATAAGCTCATGACAATATTCTTCAGCTTTGTTTTTTGCTAAAACCTAAATTAACATAAATTAACGTATTTATTTACGAGGACGAGTCTTCATCGAGAATTTTTAATACCATTGATGTAGGTAGCACGGTCTTTGAAATAGATTACTTTGATAACAATGCTTTATGAAAACTTGAACAATGCAACGATTGTTGGCATAGATAACAGCATGCATTGATTTATTATGCAACGTCAATTAGAAAAAATCACAATCTTTAGTACTTACTGCCTCGCATGACACCGACATACCTGCAATAATCGCGTGACCGAGATCTTTTTCATAGATTCAAGCATACTTGGACAGTCATTATAAAAAATATTTATTGACGATACAGAAACGTCATGTTGTAAATCCAACATGTCATTGTGAGCATTGACCAATCTGTAAAATAATTATTTCAATATTGTTGATCTTTCAATTAAGGTTATGACGCTTCACAATTTTTTTTTCTTTCAATACGATATAGTAAGAGAAAGTTATAAGCATTGCATGACCAGTAAGCACTGTAATTTCATATACAAATTGAATCAGGTTACCCACTTTATCGTAAATCGATCCATGTCTCACATTACCTGAAAAGTACTCGGAGAAAGTTATCATTCTTGCAGTCGATAATATCGAAAATAAGACCACGAGTAAACTTGGCCAGAATGTTGAGTCTGCGTTTCAAAACAGTGGATAAGTGATCTACTTTGTACTTATAAACAGGATGAGTCGGTGCGACAGCACCCCAAATCAATCTATAATTCCTTATGATGGATTCTAGATTGTCAATAACAGTTATCAAATCCTATAACAACAAAATATAAAAGTGTCACGCACCAAGTTTTAATCCATTGTAAAATATTTCACTCATAACAAAAGTTCTACAATACTTCGTCAATACTTTCGTAGTCTACTTTACCAACCGACGGCGGTAAATTCGGACGGTAAAATAGTTCCGGGTTACGCAACTACTAGAAAGCATAATATACCGAAAATTATCGAAAAGCCAAGCTTTATTACATGCTGAAGCAAACTCTGTAACTCGACTACCTCCGGATCGCAACTGTTTGATTCTGCTATGTCTTTGACAATTAAAGCTATGTCTCTTGCAAGTTTGTCCATTATGTTGTCCAATGTCAAGGAGTCTGTGAACCATTTCTCTAGAGGGGGACTTGAAAGTGGCAGCCACTTTGCGATATTCGCTCTGTAATTAGTGTCCATGTGCCTGCCGACGGATACCCGTAGACCGTGACCTATTCCAATTAAACATTCTCTCTGTGTAACGCTCGATTAAGCGCCCGATGAGATGGGCGACATGAACGCTCGAACGTTAAACTGTATAGTATACACAGTTATACATGAATAGTCATGGTTCAAGCGGATATTACTTTGTCAACGTCATCTAGAAGAAGTAAGTAATCAATGAAGTTAGTTACAAGTCGCAACTTGATGCTACGAGTGCAAATTAACTTAAAAACGTTGTCACACTATAACACATGTATATATATTTTTAAATATTCTCGCTGTCTGTTCTTAGATTAGATAAACTATCGACAGACGGTCTCTTTTTTTACTCTATTTTATTCTTCGATACATTATCGTACCCGCTGTTATCATTGTACAGTTACAATTCATCCATGATAGTCTAAGAGATAATGAGGAGCTTTACGATAATAGCTTATCATGTTATAATAACTATTTGGTTGTCTATATAAGTAGTTCCAATTGGATCGAGTCAATATGAACTTTAAACAGGGTGGTAAAATAATTATGCTTTGTTTGAAAATGAGAATGAATTACATACGTTTTCTGTAAGTAAATGTTAATTCGGCTCCAGATGCATCTTCGATTTTGTTTGTTACTTTGCGCGCTGCATTACGTTGATGATTTAGAGCACGCAACGTATGATGCACATCAGTAACTTCGTGGCAAATTAAGACTGGGTTCACCTGCATGATCTGAAAACCATGATACTTTGCTGGCAACGGTATTATAACGTGTAAACGAATTTCC
This sequence comes from Trachelus tabidus, assembly GCA_030142655.1. Lineage (NCBI taxonomy): Eukaryota > Metazoa > Arthropoda > Insecta > Hymenoptera > Cephidae > Trachelus > Trachelus tabidus. The sequence continues at coordinate 873,377 of JARQTI010000568.1, read as the reverse complement.
TTAGTTACCACGCCACTGTATAATGCGCATGACTGTGCGTTGAAAACGGATTTCCACGAAGAAGTCCGAAATGCACAGTCATGGCTTTTAAGAATTGCTCAATATTCGATACACGTATATATTTTGAGTGCAATTACCAACGAATTATATTTTAATGTTATACCCTTAATTTCCATCACATATACATATATGATGTCTAGGAATAAAATGACTGTCTTGAATGAGTCATCTTTGTATGACAGTAATAAAACAAGTATTCTCTATACTTCTTATTCTAATTTTAACAAAAATAATAAATACTAAATGACATAGCTGTATGTTCAATTTGAGTTTTGATTTGTGATGGGTCTTACAATTCTGTCATGCTATCATTACAATAGATCATGATGAATATAGCACTTTCGGTATAATTAATATTATAACAATATAGCATGGGTATAAATGTTACAGATCTCATCTGGTAAAGAATATAACTTCTGAGTTTTAATTTTTCTTGCAATAAAGATTAACAATATCAGTCGAGTATCACACTACATATCATTCACTGGTCAAAGTTTAGTCTGCTGTACCGATAGCTGGTACTATCTAGCATAACTCACAGGGCGTGCCGGAAATGCATACCCATGACTACTTTTACGTCCAATAGAAACATGGAATAAAGTACGTAACGCTTAATAAGCACGTCATTGTTTTAAATTAATTATGTATAATATTTGTAATTAACAAAGGTTTATTAACTCAAATAAATATGATGGTAAAAATCTTATAGACTCATAAGGTAATGACGCTACGTCATATCCTCAAAATTAGTAAATATAAAATACGAATACATGTTGTTATAATATTAAACTTCTCGGAAGATATTTAATTTATTGTTTGTACATTTATCGATATATTCTATTTCGACTTCTACCCAATCAGTAACGGATATATCAGGAACAAATAAATAGTCCTCTTATTTAATAAACATAAACGTAGTCTTGAACACTATAGCCCCTTGAAAACGGGGAAGCCCCGATTAAACTGGGGGACCCATACTGCCTCGTGTTTTTCTCTTCGTCTTGCTACGCGTAGATCCATACGCTTGAAGCCAGTTGAAGCCAGTTCTTTGTCTGTGCCCCTTCTAGTGCGTGCATCGGTGTACATACATGGAATAACATACTGTGGTGCATCAGGAGTTAAAAGTATTAACTGCAGAAGAATTTAATGTATATAATCCAAACGGCGTAGCAGTTTTTGCAAATTGTAAGTTATTTTCTATAAAATCACTATTTTGTTAGACGCCGGGCAACTCAAGATATAACAAAACACGGACTAATTTTACGGAAATATATCTATAGATATAAGTGCATTTAGTACAGTCCATCAATGGCATTGTACCATTACGTAAATTAAAGCAATTTAAGTACTTCTGTAGTATGTATTCTTTTTAAAGCTGTATATGGAAGGATAACAATTTTTAATAAGTGCATGTAGTAATTTGAGTGAAATATATTTTAATAGCGTATCGTATGCCATGTAACGGACATTTATGTTGCCGACCCATTCACATATGACTTGTGCATAATTTATAATGCAGCAAGTTTTCCCCGTTCCTAACACGGTATATGCATATCTATTTTAGTTGAAATTTGAGATATGACTGTGTTCCATTTTCTTTTGTAATTATTTTTAAATCAGTTGTTTTCTTTTTCTTTGAAATATTCTCTATAATTTTTTGTTGGAGAAAATTTAGTCCACATGCTTACTTACAAGTGTATCATAAACTTAATTTTGACACTAAATATTTTTTATGCTGACGTAGACTATTTTCTACTTTGAGATTAACAAAACAATAATTGATGATCATAAAGGAATAAAAATACAATAAACAGTGTCTACTTGTAACATGTATATAATTACCATTTTCTCTGCTCTATGTATGCATTCTTGTCTAGTATTTTCATCTAAGAGAAGACCGAACATCATTACAATGCAAGCGTTTGCAAGAGCACCAAATCAAATGAGCAATAAAGGCCCAATGGATAAGAATTGGAAAATCTTTAAAGAACAATTTTCAACTTTTATGAAAGTAACTGAAGGCAATTTAGAAGCAAGCGATAAACAAGCAATAATGCTTCTAAATTTAATGGGAGAAGTAGGACAGGAAGCACTGCAGAATATACCTTTTAAGTATCCTGAAGAAAAGGAAGATATACGAATTTTATTGGAAAAGTTTGATGACTATTTTGATCCTCCTAAAAAGGAATCAAATGAAAGATATGCATTCTTTACACGAACGAGAAAACCAAACGAAAGTATTGAGAACTTCATTGCTGAGTTACAAGTAAGTGCCTATAGATATTATCAAAAGATGCATTTCTTGTACTTCCATTGATAAACTGAATGGAAGAAGTTGAACTGTTAGTGTAATTATATTACTAGATCCTTTTTAAATAAATTTTTTATTATGAAATCTATATGAAAATATGTCTCATATTGTTGATTTTTTAAAATGAAATGCAATATATTTTTCAGGAAAAAGCAAAAACATGTAACTTTGAGTCTCTTACGGAGAGTCTTATTCGAGATAAAGTTATTTTGGATACCAAGGACAAATTATTACGCAAAATCTTATTAGATACAGAGGACCTTGATCTAACAAAAATTGTATCAATTTATAAATCTCATGAGATGGCTACAGAAAAAATTAAGCAAGTCTACAAAGAAAAGACAAAACAAGCTCAAGAGACAAATGTTACCCCATCAACAACAACCACAGAAGTGGAAAAGAATGTTACGAATTGTTACAGATGTGGTACTCGTCATAATTATCGCAATTGCCCTGCATGGGGCAAAAAATGTTTAAAATGTCAAGGTCTTGGGCATTTTACTCATAAATGTACTCCATATCTGGCACAGAAATGTCATAAACCCAATGTAAGTTACTAAATTATAAACTCTATTTCCTTTCTAGAATTATCGTTTGATACTAACAAAGCATTTATATACAGGGTGTTCCGAAATTACCCGACCAGCAGGGTATGGTGGTGTTCGGAAGACATCACTGATCACGAAAATCATCTTTCTTTTCTCCGGAAGGTCATAGTTTTTAAATGGGAGCAGGTCAAAGTTGACCAATCAAAGCGAGGCAATAAGAGAAACGTAGGCACCTACGAACTCTGAGTTTTTTTTCTACCCTCGCTTTTGTTTCTCGGTGACCTCGGGCAGGATGACGTCAGCCGAAGACATGCCTGTTGGATGTTACTCACTGGGAACAGAAGTTCTCAGTTGTACAGTCAAGCACTAACTGAAAACTGCAATGTCCTATGATAATGCCATTTGACTTACACAGATATCTCTGTAACGTCT
>JARQTI010000568.1:800766-868795 GCA_030142655.1 Trachelus tabidus | reverse complement strand
TCGCTCTGATTGGTCAACTTTGACCTGCTCCCATTTAAAAACTATGACCTTCCGGAGAAAAGGAAGGTCATTTTCGTTATCAGTGGTGCCTCCCAAACACCGCCATACCCCGTTGGTCAGATAATTTTGGAACACCCTGTATATAGAATCATCATACATGTTAATTATTCAAATGATATTAGTTGGATCAATTCAAATATATAGTGTCTTGAGATATCTCACACAATAATATAAGATTCAATAAGCCATTATCATTAAACAAAAATAATAAAATGTAAAATTTTTGTTTGCTCTATATGCATCAATCATGTATTATATTTACAATATTGTATTTGATTTGTTTTGAAATTTCAGGACCCTAACAAAACTGCTGCAAGTCCTTTTACCCAAATTGATAAAAAGACCAAGGTAAAGAACAGTGGAAAATCTTAAAATAATTATTATCATTGTGGTTTATCTTTGCTTATCTACACTGTCACATATAAAAACATGAATCTTATGAGATATTTAGCATCTTATTCGTATTAAATATTTTCAACTATTAGTGCAATTAAGTTCTGTACAGAAAGTTTTATCACTGTTTTTTCCCTTCAAGTCTGTATTATACATTGTAGACAATTGAACGATTTAAGTTTCTATAGTAAAAAAATCTTTTAAAAATTTTACATATTTCTATTATGAAGTGGCAATGTATTATAGCTTGAATGAAGAATTAATATGAATAATAATGTATTGAGCTCTAATTCTAGAGTTAAACGTCGTTAAAAATATATGTATTACACAGATTGAAAATTTAAAGTTATATTTTAAAAAATCTGAGAAAACTTTCTGAACAAATTTCATATAGAGGTTCATATTTAAAATATATGTATAGTTAAAAATAATATGGTCTCGCAATAAATTGTTTGATAATGGGAAGAAGTTGTTATTCTTATATCGATATTTTGTCATGCTAAGTTTTGATACTGTAACCTCTATCCTCAGTTAATAATTATTACGTAATGCATTGCTAAAATAATATCCTCATTTATATGGTAATACATTAAAAAACCACATAAACTAATTGAAATATTTATCTGATCAAAAAACGTGAATTTGCGACTAAGAAATCTACCAAAAAGATTTAGTCTCTATATTCAAATATGAATAATTATAAAAATCAAGTTTACTCGATAATTGTGCATAAAGAAGGCCAGTATCAGTTCAAACATAGTGTTGAAGTAAATAAAAACATTTAATATGCCATCTATTGGTAGTAAATAAATTATAATTGTCTAATGAGCTATACTGTTGTTGTAAGAAAAAGTGACTAAAATTTCACAAGAAAATTCTGTAAAGATCATCGAGAATATTAATTAAGGTGTAATTCGTTTGTATTTCAACCGATGTCAATCTTCCCTATCAAACAACGAGTATAGCAAGTAAATATATCAGTCGTGATTCATTTTTTATGGTAAAACAAGGTTTTTAAATCGACATGAGAATGATTAACTTTAATCTTGTAGTCCTTCACTCCAATTTATACAGATTACTGTACATTGTTTGTTGTAGAACTATAATAGAAATCGAACTTCTCAAAATCAACAGGACACCACGTGTTTGCCAAATGATCAGATCCCATCACCTGTGGCACCAGTAAGTATTGTAAATAAATTGGATCATTAGAAATAGTTATTGACACCTGCGTCTTATATTAAAAATTCTTGCTTTTCTTGCTGTTGCAACAACTAGATCTTATTCTAATTATTAATAATAATTTAATTACAGAAACATCCATGTCAGTCTTAAAAACATCAGAGTTAATTAAATTCAAAATTAGCATACAAATAAAATTGTTTAATAGTGACAGTTTCTAAGAACATTAAGTATATTAGAATAATGCATATTTTCTAGCCGGTTTACACGCCATACCCCGCTCCATCAGAAGCTTACCATTCTGGATACATGCGACCACCTGCTAATCTACCCGTAGGTATTAATAATTGATGCACAATAATACTAAATTATATTAAAACTCATTTTTGCTAGGCATATAACGCGCAGAACAAGGATGAAAGAAATTGTAGCAATGCATTTGTAACATCACAATCTACTACCAAGAAAACTCCTGTAAGTTTAATAGTAATTACGCGCTTGTACGCAATTACTTAGAATATTTAGTATCGTTAAAAATATGATTTAGCCATATAAAATCTGTAACAAAACGATTTAAAAAATGTATAAACATCCGAGACAAAACTTTTAATGCAAGTTTCTTGTAGCTTCCGGCATGTTCTACATATTCTAGCGCAGGATCAGCACCCCCTTTAGATTCCAATAACGATTCAGTAGTAAATATTGATACTTTTCCAATTATCAGGCATAGATTAACACAGAAAAATACAAAATCCAACAATTTGTTGATTGTATATTGCAATGTTTCAAAAAACCAATTGTTTAATGATGTTTTGCATCCTTCAAATGGAAAACCTTCCATTACATAGAACTGAATCATCAAAATAGAGTCAACTGAAATTATATTAAAGAATCACACTGAGAATAAATAAAATAAATGATTATTTTATTTGTTCTAGACAGATAATGCACAGAGGAATGGATCATTGTATCCTAATCTTTCTCGCAGTACATCATTATCTAATGCTGAGAGTACCACAGTATGTATTAAAAAATAATGTAGACATATGAACAATTATTAGTCTCATGTTGTAATAAGTACAGGACAATTATATAAGAAACTTCTTTTCCAAAGATATTCGAATTTGAAAAAGTATTTTCTTTATGATTATCTTACAGATTCACAAAATAGTATTTTCATTAGATGACAAAATTGCCATTGAATATTGCGACTTCTTCATATGTTAAAATCAACGCAAAGTCTACTACGATTAATCAGAGAAATTCAGTAACATAAAAAAAATTATGAATATAGCAATGTCCAATGCTTTTTACAGAGCGTGCAAATGATTTTTTAAATTGAAATTTAGGTAGGCGTATGTCGTAATTAGTTTGAAATTTGTATTAAAAGCAGCCAGAAGATATCATGCAGCTCGAACAGATTGAGATAATAGATGGTACATCACTCCAGGGATATGTGGAAATTGGATTAGACTCTAACTCATCTCTTCTTCTTCTTCTTCTTTATATAGATGGCACCAGTTGGGACCTCTGTCCTTTACAAGCGGCCACCTAACTCATCTCGAAGACCACCCAACCCACATCCTCGTCAACCGGCAAGGCAAACAACTCAAAGATCACAAGCTTTAGCATCAACTAGATTTTCAAATACGTCTCGTCCACCCCCAAGAAATAGTAAATCTAATGAAACTGAAAAATGCATTATATCTTGAAAAAATAATTCTGTTTGAAATTGAATTTAAACATTTGAATTTAATCTTGTGGAATTTTATTATTCAATAATTATACTGACTTGTATGTAGTAATCTCTGTATTTCATATACCACATATTGCACTTTTAAGGGAAAGATAATTGTGTTAAATATTATTGTATGTTTAAAGAAATTATAATAGTCTTTTTAATAAACTACGTTGCTTGAATGTGGGAACATTTGTGTTCATAGTTTAAAAAACTTCATACACAAGTGTTATTGGTAACCGTGAGTAATCTCTGCACATTGGTTAATAATGACCTCTGTGAAATTAGCCGGATAACTACAACCGGCGAGCTTAAAACTTTTTGTAATCGTTTGATGGTCGTTTGACGATGATTGAGACTCTAATTAAAACGTTTGATTCTCGATAATTACTTCAAAAAATCGATTTTAAATTTAGGTGTGAAGTTAGGCGGATATTTTTTTATTTTTCATTTCTTTGGGAAAGGGTGCTTAATCGATGGGAAATCGTTTGACGATCATGAATATGCTAATTAAAACGTTTGATAGTAAACGGTTTGTCAAATAATCCAAAAATCGTATTTGACGTTTAGCCAATAATTGCGATGATGCTGGATGCGTCATATTGTTCGTAGTCTCGCGTTCTCATTGGCTTAACTTCCTCCGTGCAGAATTTAAACAGAGTTAACCAATCACGTATAGGAGTTGAATGGAATTGACCAATGAGGCCTCTAAGATATAGGTAAACTCTGTACGGTGGAAACATAGCCTAAGTGGCTGGAACGATTAAATTGCGGATGTTATGTTGAATTGGTATGATACGTAATCCAACGTAATCCTAAGATTTGATACTTAATCCTACAGGAGCAAGAAGTAATTCGAAGATAAATCTAATTCGTTTAAATTTTCTTGTAAGTCATATTCTTTCTAACTTTGCCATATGTATTCTATTTTATCAAATGTAACGCTTATTCAAGGCAACAATTCGTCATTTTTTTGTTAAACCGCTTACTATTAATCGTTCAATTAGCATATTCGTGATCGTCAAACGATTTCCCATCGATTAAGCACCCTTTCGACTCAAAGGAATGAAAAATAAAAAAAGATCCGGCTAACTTCACACCTAAATTTAAAATCGATTTTCTGAAGTAATTATTGAGTATCAAACGTTTTAATTAGACTTTCAATCATCGTCAAACGACCATCAAACGATTACAAAAAGTTTTAAGCTCGCCGGTTGTAGTTGTCCGGCTCGTTTCACAGAGGTCGCCTTTTAAGTAACAGAGGAAATACAGTTCTGGTATTTATAACTAAAACAACGTCGTACATCGTTTTACGGCTATTTTATCACGTGACTCAACAGGGCATTTGCACTGCTATTTGTGCAACATGATTTTTAATATCATTTTTTAACAAATAAAAACATTATTTACCTCAAACATCAATATTCATAGTATTTATAGTACCAAATTAAGAAAAACGAAAAAAATTGGTCCACTTCTCCATTCCTTTCGGCCAGTCCTGAACCTCAACCATTGGGTGCATTGGTCTAGTCTATAAGAATTGACCAATCCCATAGTTTTCTCGTATAAATCAGACGCACGTCTACCGGAAATGTGACATGTCACAAAGGAAAGATACACTTGAGTAACATAGTCCTTTTAAACGAAAGGGAATACCAAACATATGTGGATTATCAGACACTTGAAGAGTCGATGAGCTAGGCACCTAACTTCATAAGCTTTATGTATGTACCTTTGCATTGTTCTTTCATGCATTGCATCGTTGTGCATGCTGTAACGTACAGTAACGTGTCAGAAGTAAAAACTAAAAACTAGTGATTACAGAAGAATTCAATTTATGAATTATCAACAGCGTAGCAGTTTCTACAAGTGGTAAGTTATTTTTTATATGTATGTCTATCCTTATTAACATTTCTTCTTATCCTTTCTTATTCTATTTTTTTTTGTAAAAAAATTGCGACTATCCTTTAATCGTTATTTTTAAATGTTTTCTTTATAACCAAATTCCAGATTTTGTTGTAATTCTCACACTTTTTTGGTTTGTCCTATATTCGTATTCTTTTTTGTTTGTAGTCGTGGTTTCCTTGTTGTCTTTTGCTTTTCCAGACTCGATTTATCTGTTAAATCTACTTTTTACTTTTATTAATTTTAACACTCCCAAATTAATTTTAACCTAAAGTTTTGCTATTTCTTCAAATTTTCCATTTCTGCTTGTATTATCTTATATTTCAACTTCAGTCCTTTAGTTTCCTCTTGCAAGCTATCAAATCATTTTATTATTTCCTCGAATTACTTCATTGTCCTTTTATTCGGTTCATTCCGTACTGCAGACGCCAGTTATTCTCGGAAGCGACAGGCGTTATCTCAATGCCTTCACTTCTTTTCAACAGCAGTCCATAACTTATTTTTCTATCTTGCTATTAAACTAGTCCATTATATTCTGTTCGCTAGTTTGTTTCCTCTTTCTTTTTTTGCATTTCTTGATTTCTAACTTCACCTGCCCTCGCCATCATTGTGACATATATCTTGTACTCCTGCTTTTTTATTCTACTTATCCAATTTCCATCACTCGTTTTCTATTTTTTTTCTCTTGTTCTTTTCTTGTTTTTTGTCGCTTGTGTTACTGCTTTTTGTATTTTTATATGCATCAATGTTTTACACATTGCTTTAGTTTACACTGACTCACCCTTCTTCGTTTTCGACGCCAATGGTTACACATTCCATCATTCAAGTGTTCTCCCCTGTTCTTTGTCTTTCCATTCATGTCATCGCTATGGTTTTTACAATCTTTCCATGTATTTTCTTCCAGATTTTCTTAACGTTCTTTCATTTCTCCTAAAGCTTGATTACGGCTCTCCGGGGGTATTCGAAAATATACTGCCAGTACTACGAGTATCCGTTGTGTCCCTGTTTATATCTGAATGCAGTTGAGTAGGACAATTACGCTCATTGTACTGGCACGGAATTTTCGAATTGTATCGAATACATCCATCCATTACTTACGACGTCTCTTTTCAATATTATATTTTACTATTAATTTTATCTTGGATACACTATGCTTGATATTCTGTTTGTAACGTAAATTAATGCTTCATTTAAACATTATTTAAAAATATTATGAAGAACTTCACTTTTCGCCTAAACATATAGATTTTATTTTCTTTGCTTGGAGGAATCAAACCATAATCGTGATAGTGGACAAATTAGCACATATATAATGATTAGTATTACTATAGTTGATTCACGAGTAGACAATGAAGTCGGGGACACTTTTACATTGAAAGTCATATAACAGAAATAGTCCCATCAAAAAACATGCTATTTGTGAATGGATTATATACAAAGAAAATTGGCGATTTTTGCCTCGTAAAATGTTTTTAAATTGTTAGCTATTATACATATTATTTTGTTCGTATTTTTAGATCAGTGAATATTAAGCAACAACATAATATAAGCAGTCGTAAGGATACCTAGTAAAATGAATATTGAAAAGGGCGCAATAGGTAAGAAATGTAAAATTTTTAAATATAATGTCTAGTATTTATAAAATTAATGGAAAACACTTAACTTTATTATAAAAGGAATTAAACAAGGGGCAAACACTAATCCTTAATTAATTAATTGGATCATGTAGGGTACGAAAATATGCAAAATATAGGTTTTGAGTCTCTTGAGGATAAAGAAATTATTCTAAAATTATTGAAGAAATATGGTAATTGCCTGAATACCTCCAAAACGGAAACGTATGAGAGGTATAAATTTTTTTCAAGGACGATTAAAGAAAATGAAAGCATTGAAGATTTCATTGCTGATTTAAGAGTAAGTTTCTACGAATATTATCAAACTTGTCTCTTTTACATTACCAATGATCAGCCGGATAATAAAATTTACATATTAGCGTTATTCCGTTATTAGTCCGTGTGTAGTGGAATTTTTATTTCAAAATTTATGAATAAGAAAACGTATTACATAAAATTGTGTTCTGAAAAAATGAAATCTGTTTTCCAGCAAAGAGCCAAAACATGCAACTTTCAGTCTCCTGCGGACAATTTTGTCCGGGATAAAATTATTTTCGATACGAAGGACGAAATATTACGACAGTTTTTATTGGATACAGAAGATATTGATTTGGAAAAAATTATAACAATTTACAAAATTTATGAAAAGACAAGGGGAAAATTAAATCCAGTTCGCACAGAGAAAGCAATTCAAGGCAGAAATACAAATATTACTCCAGCAACAAAAAGTGTACAAATAAATTGCAATTATACTTGTTCAAATTGCGGCACTCATCACGCTTATGGTAACTGTCCTGCCTTTCATTCGAAATGTATGAAATGCAATGGACTTCGGCATTACACCAAAATGTGTAATAGACATTGGGCACGTAAAAATTGCAACCGCAATGTAAGTTATTCGTAATAGCAAACGCTTTCATTTTTCAATCGATATTAATGTAATCAATATTTTCGTATATAATGTATCTCGAATTTGTGAGATAACAAGAAAAAATCATGAAAGTAATAAAAAACGCAGAATTTCTGAAAACCTTAAGTTTTAATTATACTTTAATGATACAATTTATTTTATTCTTTTTATAATTGTAGAAGTCTGACAGCAATGCTGATGGTCCATTCTCGCAAATTAAAAAGAACAGCAAGGTAATGAGTGGTGAAACATCTTCAAACAAATATTTATATCGTTTGTCATTGATTCGCATTAACAATAAATATTTTGTTAGTTTTCGATTCCATAATTCCACCGAAATATCTATTAAGATTTTACATTTCAGTATAATTTGTTGATTGTAGGTTGGTGATAGTGCAGGGAATAAAATGTGGACTACCTCAAATAAAAAACACGAGTATTTACCGGTCGGTCAGTTCCCACATCGTATACCACCAGTATGTATTCTATTTAAATACGTTATTAAATGTTGCAACAAACAATAAGCTTTCTTGCATATTGTCGATATTATAATTTGCTATTATCTTAATAAGAAAAATAATGTATTAAATATGAAAATATCCATTTAATACCTTATGCCTTAAAAATATCGTTCTTCATTTAATATAATAATTATAATACATAAAATCAAAATGTTCTTATTAGTAACATTTACGAACAATAAGTAAAATTGAAATGTGTATTTTTCAGCCTAAGTACACACAATACCCTGTTCCAACAAAAGCTTACAATTCTGGATGTGTAGAGCCATCTACTAGTCAGGAAAAACCTGTGAGTTTTATTAATAGGTGATGTCAAACAATATTCTTATGGTACTTTTGTTCTAGGTGTATAATTCGAAGAATAATGTTACAGAAACTTCTAATAATATAAATGCAAGATCTCAATCTTCTAGTAATACGACACATGTAAGTTTCTTCATATATGTTTATACGCAATTACTAAGGAGATCTAATTTCACTTAAAGTATTTTTTGTACGAAATCTCTGGCATAACGCACTAGAAAGTATAAATTGCTAAAAAAAGTATAATAAATTTTGCTGTAGCTTCGGAGATCTGTGCAAAACGCATCTACAGTACGTTCTGGTACAAAGTCAACACCATCTTCAGTTTCTGGTAATGCTGCAGAAGTACGTATTGCTAGTCATTGAATCCTCAAGTGGAGTAATAATAAAGAAAGAAATTACAAAAAATCTCATAACTATAATAGTAATATGCAAAAAAATTATCGCATTTGTTCTAGACGAAGAATGCGCAAATGGAAGGATCTCAAAATGTTAATCTTCGTCGAACGAAATCATCGTCTACTGTTAAAAGCCTTCCAGTATGTAATAACAGAGAAGCAGGTACATGAAGAATTATTAATGATACCCCTAATATTGTAAGAAATACATTAACTGATTAAAAATTCCAACAGATGACGACTTTGCAGTCAAATGCTGCAGCTGCTTCATATGTTGAAAACCATGCAGACAATAGTAAGCATATGATGAGTGTTTCAGTTACTTATGATTAAAGTACGTATATAACATAATACATTTGAAATTCTTTTGATTATCAGGCAGGGCGTGTATCGAAGGATGGTAACAATGTGATAGATTCCATATCAATTATACGATTTCTGTGACGCTTGGATAAGAGTTTGACTTACCTTAAATACAATTATTTCCATCTCTAAGGCAATTAAGGAAACTACTTACAATCTAATAATAACGTTATTTGTTAAGAAAACCTATGGAAACTATTTCTGCATAAAAGTAAGAAAGTAACTTTATAATATTTTTGTACTGAGTATTTCATTTTTATTCTAATAATTATTGTAATACGTCTATATAATTTGTATTCGATTAAAAGTAATGAGTAGGTCTCGTAATAAATATATTCATAAACGCATTTTGTAAAATCAGTCGCGTATCATCAACAGTTACAACCAATCAGAAGTGATTAATTTTGTGCCAAATTCTTTGATTGAGTAGTAAATTCATGAAGTAAAACAATTAAGCTGGGTATTATTATTATAGATTATTTCAGCGATGACCAGTCTTTGAACGCAGTCGGTTATACAGAGCACTGCAATTATCACCTAACTGTGTAATCCACATGTCCACAGAAACCAAAGTTCTGTAAGATTACCTTTCTTTATTATTTCCCACTCAATGGTTAAAACCACGTAAAAAAAAATTCAAACGTATAGTGAATTTTCTTATTGTTGTGGCCAGCCTGAATTGCGGTCGATAACAAAAATACTTCAGACTTCCATCACCTGCAATTATTGTATGGTCTTTGGCTTCATTCAATATATACAACTATTACCGGAAATGTAGGTCGTGGAGTGGATCAATAGGCAGATATTATCATTCAGGAACTCCTAGAAACGATCACAAGAAATTTTTTAGTAAGCGGCCATCTTGACGAGTCTCGGCCAATGAATGTATTGGCGTAGCTGTCGTGGGGCGCCGATGGCGAAAGAGACTCTTGCCTATGATCTTGGCTCCACGCGTCCCAGTATCTTTCTAGACTTCTTGGTGGAATTGACGCATGTCGCACCTCGTGGCTATCGAAGCAACGATAAAAGAACGAAGCATTTTTAAGGATCTGCTTCGCGTGCCGGTTTCCAGCGAAAAAGTGTCATAGTTATTTACGATTTGTTGTGTTGGTGAAATACTGCATCGACTTCCTGTGCATGGCGAGGACCCGTGAGCGTCGTCCGTCGTGTTGAGCAGTCAAAAAGTGGTGTTCGGCCGTGTTTTATCATTTGCCGAGTACACTCTTTCCGAAGTTCCGTTCGACGTGCGCTGTTTGCGGAGGGAGAGTAGTGCAGGTCGTGCGTGAAAAATGATCAACATGGAGACGGATAAAACCATCGAGGACACAAACACGAATCTCCAGGTGCGCAACGTATTAGTATTTTTCTTTCTGAGACCTACCGCCATCTTATGTTTCATTGCGACGGAGGGAATTCGCCAAAACCCTCGTATCATCGTGGCTTTTATAGAAAATTTTTCCTTCTATCTTTTATGCCGTTTTCTCATGCTTATCTTAAAGCGATAACTGGTCAAACAGTCAGTTTTGGCGTGGGAGGTTATGGGTCCGGAGTTTATAGTTTCATGACACATGACGATGACGGCATGATCGCTTCTTGCAAATCATGCCACTTATCAAAAATATGTTTATGCGATTGAGCCAACACAGTTTCTCTTTTGGGACTCGATGAAACACAGTCGATTCCTCATTCATTGATTCATTTGTATTGATGTGATGGATTTATAACGTCGAGACCGTTATAATAGTCGCTTTTATCTAACAAGATAACTTCAATTAGCTCTGCACTTTCCAAATAGTTATTTCTGACTTTCCCATGGTAATAGTCGCAACTAGGTAACTTCGTAACGGTAGAATCAAACTGTACCAATGTCTAACTGTACAGTTTGCACTTGTTCAGGTACCTCAATTATATTTCAATACTGTATTACTATTCATACATGTCGTATTTTTGTCCATATCGTTAAATTCATCGTCAATTTTCCTTGTAGAAAATCAAGAACTTAATTCGTCAAGAACTTAATTATTTGGAAATAAATGCAGCAAATAAATATTTTTATATAGTCACTTATATTTTTTCGACTATACAAGAAGAAACTGGTAGTTTAGCATAATCGTGTTTTCAAATTATATACAGTATACTATATGTATATACACTTTAAACAGATTTTTGTTTCTTTGCAAACCAAACTGCATCTACGCAAATGTCATGTACGATATCTTAGGTACTTAAAAAAATCATAAAAAGTTGTATAATTGTAAATTGTGAAAATAGAAAGAATGGTTGCGCAACACCAACTCCAATATTAACGAAACAGAAGGATGCGTAACTTCTTGCACCAGCAATCAGCGCCGTAAAAGAAATCGAAATTTCAAGAGGAAGTAACAGTAAAGAATCTTATTCAGATAGAGATACCCTGATAGAATCGCACAACAGCAGCTGCATTTACAAACATACATGATTCATAAATTGACTTGGCAAGTGAGTCCAGTTTGCGCCCACCTGTTACTAACATTACACATAGCACACATGTAATAGAAAGTGTATCAGAATAATATTACTTACAATTAGATGTACATAAGGAAAAGAAGTACATATGACGGACTTGGCGTGTCTGATTAGATAAGTCCATCTTTCCGCCGTCCAGTCGCTGACCGCTCTGTAAATTGAAAAAAAAGGCAACGTAGTTGTTTAGAGAAAAGTAAAGCAAAAGTGTTCTCGAAAAAAAATCAACGTATCTTCTTCTCAATAACTTTCGGCCGCAAAGCAGCGCACTTGACTTGCCACAAAGCTCAGTGTATTCCTTTCTAGTCCTCTGACAGCGACTTTAGGCCTCCGACAAAGGCCAGAGATGTACACAACCGAAAGCCAGAGTCCCCGGAGCATGGGAGCAGCTTACTACATAATCAATGTTTTAGCTCTCCTGTCTCCTTTCATCCTCTCCTTGCACACCTCGTCACACCGGTACCAAGTAGGCCGCATACATACTGGAATGCGTATTCCTATGAATATAATACCCAAAGTCGATCACGGCGCCTATTTTCAATTCCCAAGAATTTTCGGTGAATTGTCATACATTGAATTTATTAAACGCAGAATAACAAAGAGAAAGAGAAAGAGAGAGAGAGAGTCAGATTCAGCTAGTCAGACCGCAATACTGTAGCTCGCAACGGCGTGCGAATTTTTAACTCCACGTCATTGTTGAGGATCATGATGCCTTGGCAAGGTTCTTCCTCTACGTTGCTTTTCACATTGCAGCCGGAATTACATTCGGAACGGTATGTATTTGAGATAGACGAAGGTGACATTAAAGATTTTATTTCATGGCAGGATATTTTGAAGTGATCTTTGAATACATTCATGTCTACTATGAGTATGCTGGGTATGAACGGATCCTAGAGTCCTTCTTAATGAACTATCTTGGAGTCCATATATTATTGAACGCCTTGACTTCTCTTGGACTTTAAGTCGCTGAGCTCGCGAATCTTGATTTTCTCTTGGCCGTGCGGTTTCACGGTGGACGAGTAGAGGGAATTGCTCCATTTGGTTCACGGTTCCCCGTCTAGGGATACGGCTGGATGCGATGATCGGCATGAGCGAGTTCGATCGCAAATTACAAGGGCGATACGAGGAGAAACTGCTGGAGGAAAGGAGATAAAAGCGAGCGAGTAAAAGAAAGACAAACAGAGAGATCGTAAACCTTGAATCGGAAGGACTTTATATATGCATATATGTGTGTGTATATATATATCTATTGATTTCTTCACGAGATGTGTTATCGAACACTATCGTACAAAATTTAAACTATTATTGTAATTTTGCTAATTAGTTGCTATAGTTCGAATTTAATTGCTCTATTGTATTAATAAAAAGCTCACGGAAATCTAAGTAAAAAGAAAGCTAACACCCACACGTGTATATCAATCTGACACAGCCACTTCCGTAGCGGTCCTTAGTTGCCAATTAGTTGCTATATTCTCTATTTTGTTGCTTAAATCGTTTAACTGGAAATAGGCCTGTCCCACAATACAGTTAAAGTTACCACAGCCGCATACAAAAAATAGATGAACGATACAAGACTTGAATATTGGTTGCTCTTTAGTCGCTAATTAAGTTGCTGCATTTTGAAATTCGCTTATTCAATTTTGACCCGGAAATGCCGTCTCTCCGATTTTTGTTTTCTTCATCATAAGCAACAAGAAAAATCATTTCCCTGAATTCGCCAGAAAATCATTCATACTTCATACATTCATGCATTAAGGTTTACATATTATATTACATATGTATTACATTAAGGTATATCAATGTCCAGTAACTTGGATAAGAAAAACGAATTACTACGTTAAAAATACAACTTATAGGATAACTGTGAAAAATAACGTTATCAAAGCCGAGCCTCGGTGCTTCAAGCATGCGATTTCGCGGGGTGTGGTTTCCACCCGTGAGCAGCGGAATAAAAATATATTTAAGACTCCAGCAGCAATGGCAGCAGTTAGAAATCTGTTGAAGGAGTGACGAAATATCCTAACGTAATACACGGGTCTAAATCATTGTCTCGCAAGCTCAGGAAAATGGTTACCTGTTGCTGAGAATGAAGAAAGAAAGTCCTAGCGACGGCATCTCTAACCCAAAGTCGAATTAATGAATTCAAACACGCTTCCGTAGTCTCCACAATGAGATTTAGTTCTCTCTGCTCATTAACGCATCATCTACTAATACGATTAATCCTTCTTATCGCTCCTTAAGTATTACACTTTATTTTATATCTTCGCTCTGATACATCAATAATGCCAACTAAAACTTCTTTGTTTCATCATGCAGGTTCAGTCGCACTGGGTAAACACTATGATTCACCATTTAGGTGTCCAAGTTCCACACGGTCTTTTCTACCCCGGTATTCGCATACGTCCTCGCATCTCATCCTCCGTCCAACATGTTAATTTCAGGTCATTAGCTTAGCGCGCTTGTAGTCGCACAAGTTTTCCAGCCCGACTCGCGGAGGTGTGTCATCGCGGCCATAAATGGCACACGAGGCCTGCGACGGGAATGCTTAAGTAGCACTGTACCGATTGCATCGTACGCCGCTGTAGGTTTATTACGGTTAAATGCTTTTGTCGACGAGATCTAGGACGAAGTTTTTCTCATTTAACGCTTCACTGACGTTCCTCGCGACCTGGGAACGTCGTCGTTGACCCGCCTCGAGGAAGACGATCATCTTCTTCTACCTTGACTACCACGATCCACCATGCGAATACTGTACAGACTTACCATTGGCTTAATGGCAACCTATGGATAAATACTGTATATACATTATCTCATGTATCTTTGATTTGCCAATCAACAACGATCGGAGAATGCTGCGCAACGACTAGTGGGACCTCGTTGTTGTTGGCCTCTCTAATCTTAATTGGTCCCAGGCATAAGACGGCAGGGGGGGGGGGAGAAAAGTAATTATAAAATTTTATTGTCTCTGAGCGATGAATATCACCGACGATTGTTAGTTTCTTTATTTCCCGGAAGAAAAAAAAAAATTTCAAGAAATCTCACAAGATAGTCGCAAGACTTATTGTCCTGGTACCAGGAACGCTACTGTAATTTTATTTTCTGTGTGTACGAGAGAGTGGATTAAATTAGTCGCAGTATGGAAATTTTTATCCGGTTTTAACCAACCTTGTAAAGTGTCTGGCTGTCTGGCTGAAAAATTCAGAGTCAGACCTCGTACTCCGTTTGGGCATGAGACAAAGAAGATGAGCATCGATAGGAGAACCCATGTAAAAAGTAAACTTCGATAATGCCAGAGGAAAATTCGTAAGGGTATCTGGAACAAATATTTGAGACTGGCGACGTT
Source organism: Trachelus tabidus (assembly GCA_030142655.1). NCBI lineage: Eukaryota > Metazoa > Arthropoda > Insecta > Hymenoptera > Cephidae > Trachelus > Trachelus tabidus. Next base: position 853,564 of record JARQTI010000568.1, on the reverse strand, counting down.
CGCTCGGGGTGGTGGTATGTCTCTCGGCAAACTTCCACCTCAAGGGAAGTACAGCTTATGTTCGTCCTGTCGAAGATAGCGGAGAATCCTCGATTATAGATAGTAACAGAACGATTCGATATTTTCATATTATCACAGGAACTTTTTGTCTCTTCGTCTTTCAACTAGTTCATTACCTCGGGGGGCATCGGTAAAAGACAAAGGAAGTGCAAAGCAAGGCGACCATGAATTCGATACAAGCATTTAAAATACCGTTAGGCAAAGAATACTTGCCAAGAGCGTTTAAAAAAGTAGGAGCCATCCGCTATTCGGTTTTTTCATTGCTTGCCACATTTTCCTGTTTCTTTTTCATTTTTTTCCCCTTCATGAAGCGTATAAAGTATCGCTTAGTGGAAGTAGCCATTGCCAAGGGGAAGCAGAGCAGCAAGTCTGTTCGTACTTCTTAGATACTTGGATCCATACGAACGGAACATTGCGCGATTGGATTGAAAAGGTTGCGCGAGAACGCGACACGCGTCTTTTTAAGCGACATTGAATATCATCGAGGATACTTTCAATTCATTGGACTTTTACATTCGAATCTTGTACCAGGAAGTAAATCATTATTAATCATATACATACGTTTGCTAGTCATGGAACACATGTGATTGTCGACGCGGTACTTTATATTCCTTTTTTTTTTTAATTCTACGGCGGCTTCGAATTTCAGCTGGATTTATGTACGGTTGGGTCAGCCGTCGATGTAGGAAGTGTAGTTGGTTATTTGATATCTGCGACGAACCGTAATTAGCTATCGAAGTGGAAATCGATATGATAAAAATTAGTCTTTTCCATCTCGATCAACCCTCTGCTCATAGTTATCGATGCTTGGTGTGTTATTTACAATTTGCCGTGTGTAAAGTCGAACGAACCCTGCGTAAATAAACGCGACTTATAACTACGCACGATATAGGTTGAACGGTGTACAATTTTCTGGTAAACATCTCATTCGAAATTCTATTATCGTTAAATGGCGGAGAATCGTTGACGATTGATCAGAGACAAAAGTGTTTACACCGAGGAGTTGTTAACGATAAATTTTCATTAAAAGTGTTCTGTCGCGAGTCTGGCTAAAGTTTTTCGTGGTTTACTTAAGGAACGAACTTTCACGGAAGTATTGGATAACCGATTGAATAGGATCTCTTTTTTAATTTTAATGAAAATCACTGCACAGTAACGATTTTTTTTATAATCCTTATATTTTATTCTTCAAACGAGTTTACTCGGCTCTGATAATACTGGGATAAATCGAATGAAGTTCATTTGATTGGGAGGAGTGACATTTGAATTTCTAGTGGATTGAGAAACTCAATTTCCCACATTCCTCTTTAAGCCTTCGTGACCCCGCTGTGCCTTTCTTAAAGGTCTCGGCTTTCCTCACGCCAATTCTTCGCACCTCACATTGTCAACTTATATTCTCTCAGCTGACAAACTGAGGATAGTATGATTATCACACTTCCAGAAACTAGTCAGACTTGTTTGCTTTCCCGTTCTATCCCCATATCAGCACTACCATAAGAACATAACATAACGGTTCGAGAATAGTGAGCTAAATGAGAATCCAGAAGTGTGATCCGGGAGAAGAAGTCATTTGTGTTTGGGTAAGGGACAAAAATTACGTAATTGCCCATTTATTTGCGGCAGTATTCAGTCATTGTCAAAGGGAAAGTGAAGCGGGAGTTCAGGAGTTACTTATTAAACGGACAGAAAAGCACTGAGAAAGCGGATGCTTTACAGTCATAAGTCAACTGGGCTGTTGTTGCAATCAGTCAGACGCACTGTTTACCAATGCCGTGTGTAATCTTATACGCAATATGGAATAGCGTATCGAATTATCGTGTTAAATAAAGCAACGGAAACATCACGTCAACATAATGCAAACGTCTCAAAACCCTTTCTATGCTCTTACTCCGTCGTCGTGACGATCGACGTGTTAACGGCAAGGGAGGATTTTCAATGTTCGTTTCGTCATTTCTACCAAGACACTCGACTCAACAAAAGCAGCTGTAATCCGTTCGTTTACGGTATTGCGCATGAACGCCCGTTTCGACAGGGCTGTACCTACCGGAGGGTCTTTCAGTTGTTTCTTCTGCCCAGTACGAAATTGTTGATTTCAAAGACATCGTTCCTACCTCTGTGAAATTAGCCGGACAACTACAACCGGCGAGCTTAAAACTTTTTGTAATCGTTTGATGGTCGTTTGACGATGATTGAGAGTCTAATTAAAACGTTTGATACTCGATAATTACTTCAGAAAATCGATTTTAAATTTAGGTGTGAAGTTAGCCGGATATTTTTTATTTTTCATTTCTTTGGGTCGAAAGGGTGCTTAATTGATGGGAAATCGTTTGACGATCACGAGTATGCTAATTAAAACGTTTGATAGTAAATGGTTTGGCGAATAATCCAAAAATCGTATTTGACGTTTGGCCAATAATTGCGATGATGCTGGATGCGTCATATTGTTCGTAGTCTCGCGTTCTCATTGGCTTAGTTTTAACTGTGCAGAATTTAAACAGAGTTAACCAATCACGTATAGGAGTTGAATGGAATTGACCAATGAGGCCTCTAAGCTATAGGTAAACTCTGCACGGTGGAAACTAAGCCATTAGCTATGTTTTCACCGTGCTGGGTTAAAACAGAGTTAACCAATCAAGTTAGTTTATTCCGCTCAAATCTAATTTTTGATTGGTTAACTCTGTACGATGGAAACATAGCCTAAGTGGCTGGAACGATTAAATTGCGGATTTTATCAGGAGTCATCAAATGTGCTCTGAGGTGTGGTAATCCAACGTAATCCTAAGATTTGATACTTGATCCTACAGGAGCAAGAAGCAATTCGAAGATAAAACTAATTCGTTTAAATTTTCTTGTAAGTCATATTCTTCCTAAATTTGTCATATGTATTCTATTTTATGAAATGTAACACTTATTCAAGACAACAATTCGTCATTTTTTGTCAAACCGCTTACTATTAATCGCTTTAATTAGCATATTCGTGACCGTCAAACGATTTCCCATCGATTAAGCACCCTTTCGACCCAAAGAAATGAAAAATAAAAAAAATATCCGGCTAACTTCACATCTAAATTTAAAATCGATTTTCTGAAGTAATTATCGAGTATAAAACGTTTTAATTAGACTCTCAATCATCGTCAAACGATTACAAAAAGCTTTAAGCTCGCCGGTTGTAGTTGTCCGGCTAGTTTCACAGAGGTATCGTTCCTCTATATAATCCAAAACTTTTACGATCGTTTAATTCCGAAACTGTTGACATTTTTTTTCATTCCAATCGCGTTCGTGTCTTACCTTCTTATAGACCGAGTTGGTCTCGCGTTCGTTGGGAAGGGGAGCCTCCACTGTAAAAGGTAGTAAATATACTTATGGATATTAGAAACGAATCTCGGCTACTGTTTTTCCATGCAGGAGCCAGCTCCTGGTCTTTCGAGTTTATCGTAACGGATCTTCTATCTGTCAAGACACGAACAAAACCACATAACTCATCGTTGGAATCCTGCCGATCTGTCTTATCGGCCTCGTGACTTCTTTGCCGGTGTTGCTAGGCCGGAATCGTAAACTGAAATCGGAGAATCTAGAAATTATACGTACCTATCTGGAATCCTCATTGTTCACGTTGCCAATGTAATGCCCTGAGTCACCGAGTCTCGTATATATGTATTTCGTCCGCAAGTCTTGGCACTCGGTTCGTGAATTCAAGTAGCCAATCTGACGTATAGGATCACCTGGGAAACCTGGCTAGACTGAGAAAGATCAGCGAACTTGGGTATACAGACGGACAGAGCCGTCTACTCGGGGTCAAGAACCCCGCATCTCCTGAACCCAACGAGTCTCCGCGATAGTAGGATTTATAAGCGCAGTATTGTGTTCAACAAGTATACGACCTCGCGGACAATAGTTATTGGCCAACAAGATGGCCGCGGTCCTTCGCAATTTTGGTCTTAGCCTTTGGAATACACTCCTTCCTTCTCTCACTGTTCCTGCTTTTCGTACGACTCTTTCTTTTTTTAACCTTGTCCGCTATTAATGTCTATCTTACTTTTTCTCCCAGTCATTTCTCCATCTTCTCTACTAATCCTTCTTGCGAGACTGACATGTTTTTCGCCATGAGTCATCCTTCCGCAAGTAACCTAACGAATATTGCACGAGGTTGCAACTCACCCTGGACACGTGTAGGACATACGGAACCTTGTGGTTCACGGTAGAAATCCACATGCCGGTAGCACGTTACTAGGCCGCCGTACATCGCCTTTAATATCCAAGTAACTATGATCAAGGAATTGCGTTCTTTTTATTCTAGACTCTGTGAGATCTTTGAGGCTCCCAAAACATGCGAACTTAAATATTATACTTTGGCATTACGCGCTGTCAGCTTCGTTTTCGAATTAAGCTATCTGACAGAAAGTTAATGTAAATGGTTATTACTGTACGAAGAGAAAAGGATGTCGCATGTTTTCAGCGAAATGTAAAAATAGCACTGTACAACACTGAGTGCGGACCCCTGTCAAGATGAAATTATGTTAAACGAAGGGGCGACCCTGGTTTTAGATGTGGCACAACCTGGGATATTTTGACGGCTGGGGAGGGACCGACGCGGCTGAAATAAACGAAGTGTCATGCTACTGCGATTGGGGCGGGGCATTCATAGCTTTTTCCATTTGAATTTACTTCTCATGGCGCCAGATTATGTCAACCGATTGATCGACTTATTGTTTTTCTTTTTCTTTGACTTGCTTCAATTCCTTCATTCTCGTTCTATCCTTTTATTAAGTTATACTATATAAGCTGTTAATGAAGAGGATTTTTGGAAGCTTGTATCCTGTTACAAAGCAACTTCGATACCGTTTATTACGTCCTGATATTTTTTTAAGAGAATACGTACAGTCGAATTCCATGCTGTGTGACTGTCAGGTGTTTATTGATTTATTTTCTTAAACTGAGCGTTATCTTTTAGCATCAGATACTCTTATTCGTAGCACTCTATGTGTAGCGATAAAATTTATGATAAAATCAGTTATTACCATTCATCTGTTAATAAATGAAAACGATTAGAAGGTTTCGGTCGGAATTATATTGACGGGCGGTGGAGATATTGTATAGGAAAGTGATATACAGCGTGAAAACTTATAACGATAAGGACATTACTAATAATAGAAGACCCTATTAATTGCGATTACTTTTCTATTTTTAGTATCCAATGACGATACTTTACGATCCTACTCGCAAGAAAGAACCACCCACGGGCGTATCTGTACAATACACCCACGACAGAGAGATCTGTATGAAGCTTTTCGAAAGATGGAGCGAACCGGAACAAGTGCACTTCGTGGAACAACTATTGGCACGGATGTGCCATTACCAACACGGACACATCAACGCCTACCTAAAACCCATGCTGCAGCGGGACTTCATCTCTCTTCTACCAAGTAATAAAAGATTTCAATGGTCGTGGGCAACGGTTGATAATAATAGATAGCAATATGTCTATTGTGATCTTTATCGATGCCTTGCGAATAATTGCATTCATTTGTTTTATGCCTCATTACACAACCATTTTGTTTCCTCTTTGCAGAGAAAGGATTGGACCATGTAGCTGAGAGCATTCTGTCCTATCTTGATGCTGATTCGCTATGCGCGGCGGAACTCGTATGCAAAGAATGGTACAGAGTAATTAGCGAGGGAATGCTTTGGAAAAAGTTAATTGAACGTAAGGTTCGGACTGATTCCGTATGGAGAGGATTAGCAGAGAGGAGAGGATGGTTAGTTTTTATTTCAATGATACTAATTGCGTATTGCGTGATTCACTCATGGCAATGGATAAGGATTTCGTGAGATTGTATTCATGAATAATGATTTTTTTTCCTTTGTGTTTTAGGATACAATATTTGTTCAAACCGAGGCCTGGTGAGAGTCATCGAAATCATGGATTTTATAGAACTTTGTTCCCCAAAATTGTCAAGGATATCGATAGCATAGACAACAATTGGCGAATGGGGAGGCACAATCTACAGAAAATAAATTGTCGAAGCGAAAATTCCAAGGGCGTTTACTGCCTTCAGTATGATGATCAGAAGATTGTTTCGGGGCTGCGTGATAATACCATTAAAATATGGGATAGAAATACTCTGCAGTGTATCAAGGTGCTCACTGGACACACAGGCTCCGTCCTTTGTTTGCAGTACGATGACAAAGCTATTATATCTGGCTCTTCGGATAGTACTGTCAGAGTATGGGATGCCAATACTGGTGAAATGGTCAACACTTTGATTCATCATTGTGAAGCTGTGTTACATCTCAGATTCAACAATGGCATGATGGTCACTTGTTCTAAGGTTTGTACGTTAACGTTAATATTTAATTTTCATTTGTCACGAGTATTTTAAAATACATGTAACGATATGGACAATTATACTGTTAGTAAAATGGAACATGATTCATTATTTCATTATTTAAAAGAATAGTGAACGAAGGAAAAATTCTTATGATTCTTACAGGACCGTTCAATAGCTGTATGGGATATGACTTCGCAAACTGAAATTGCCTTGCGTCGGGTACTGGTTGGTCACCGAGCAGCGGTAAATGTCGTGGATTTCGATGAGAAATATATAGTGTCGGCTAGTGGTGATAGGACTATCAAAGTATGGAACACATCCACCTGTGAATTCGTGCGAACGTTAAACGGGCACAAGCGGGGCATAGCATGTTTGCAATATAGAGATCGCTTAGTAGTTAGTGGTAGCAGCGACAACACTATCAGATTATGGGACATTGAGTGTGGTGCGTGTTTGCGTGTTTTGGAGGGTCACGAAGAGCTTGTCAGGTGCATCAGATTCGACAGTAAACACATCGTCAGCGGGGCTTACGACGGGTGAGTTAATTTTATAGAATTATTGACGAACGTCGTCTTGAATTGATTCATAGATTTTATTGAAATAAGTATTTAATGTCCTTAATGCTTGTAAAAGAAATGTTCTTTAATATCTTTACTTTCTTTATAGAAAAATTAAAGTTTGGGACCTGGTGGCGGCACTGGATCCTCGTGCCCTAGCTAGTACTTTATGTCTACGCACATTGGTGGTAAGATATCTACAACCGTTTTCATAAATCATCAGTCTTTTGTCATATTAACGCTTCTTTTAATAGTTCATGGTATAACAGTCGCACGTTCTGTGCGAAACTTAGCAATGGGTCTTTGATTTCTTAATTAAATCGAATATTACAATATTCAAAATGGCACAGTGATTATAGTACGCACGTGTTTCTTCTTGCGCCAGGAGCACACCGGACGCGTTTTCCGCCTTCAATTTGACGAGTTCCAGATAGTGTCGTCTTCTCATGACGATACAATCATCATCTGGGACTTCTTGAATTTCACGGATGGATCTGTAAACAGTGGATCCATGGCAATCAACTCATCAAATGTTGCTGCACAATCTGATACCAGATCTCCCTCTCGTAAGTTCAAAATTTGGTTCTGAAATATTCTACCTGTTTTAAGTACGCGAAACTTGATTAGTCAAGTCTTCTTTAGCCTTAACACCTTTCTTAATCTCTTTTTCTTTTTCCAAATTTCAGCGTTCGAGTGACGCATAACACGAAGATTCCTTTATTGTGATATGACTGTAAGTATGTCTTTAAGACTCGACTATTTTTAAACTGTAAAAGATTTAACGTGTTATGTATATTGTTTGGCACGAGTTTTTATGATAGTTTCAAAGGGACTGCAATTGATGAGCGAAATGAGTTTTCCGTTAGAAATAGTTGAAGCAGAGACTACCAAAGAAGGAATATAAAACCATTTACTTTAATTTCGATATTCATGAATCTTAGATTTGAATAACCCGTTGAAACATTAGACTGTCAGCAAATGATTTACCAATATTTCTGCACTTAGAATGCTAATGACAAGATATGTATGAGATACCGTGAATAGAGTGAATGTAAAATACTGTTGCAGTTTGTACAGTAACGAGCCTTGTATATGTATAAAATAGCAGCAGCTTTTGTTTAACTTGATTAGGTTGGATGAAATAAGGTTTCGAACGTATCAAACACTAGAATAAAGGTATTTACGCGGATCAGTGTTAGTGACGCGTGGACGCTTAGCCTAGAATCGTCATATAGCAATATATTAATACTCACAGACAAATTTTCTACTTTACTATAAAAATGACTTCGCAAGTGCTTGCTCTAATAGTTTTCTTCGATCTGTTTCAGACAAGTGGTTAGTGAGTGAATTCAATGTGTTCACAATAGTGTGCACAGAGAATGAAGAACCAGTGTCCAGTGTGACCAGCGCCTAAACAGACAAAGACATCACAAATAGACTCGGCTAACGACTTTTGTTTATTGTTTGCCGTGAAAAGCAAAGAAATTCTCAGAAATTCGAAATGCACTGACTCGTAAAACTATGAATTAATTTATACGCGCTTGACGTACTACGTATAACGATGGACAATATTATATAACTATGTAAATACATCCCATGGATGTAAATGAACATTGTCTGCTTTGGCCATACCTGGAATTCTTCTACGCTCTATGACACGATAGAAGTTGACCATTTTCCTACTATGAAAAAAAGACTTAAAGTACGCAACAAAATGGAACGTTATTAGGGAGGCTGGATACACTTAATAAAATAATAGATGTATTATAGTAAATTAAAGATTTTTTATGTAATTAATTTATAGATAAGAGATTCATAAAATATCATTTGATCAGAGTACTTATTCTGTACGAATGGAAAATAGGAACGTCGAGAAAAAAAATACAAACAATTACCACGTATTTATATCTTCTATAATCAATTAATCTATATTGCTATTTAATTAGCGACATAGGTACACAGCGAAATTGGTCAAGCTCAAAGATACTTGGACTACAGCAGCCTTCGTTGATCTTAGTTTTTCAATGGTTGTTCCAATTGTGATTGTGGATTTGAAAAAATTTGATCAATAATTTTGCACAGCCTTAAATACGGGCTACTATTTGTTCTCAAAAAGACTAATCCTTTACTCGTAACATTCTGAAACAAGGCAACCATGTACTGTATTAACGAACATACATAGATTGCACTAACTGTTCCAAGTATTCTGATCTTGGATTATTGATTGTAAAGTTTTTCTCTTACGTATTACTTTTTTTAAATGTTACTCGTATCCTTTCTGTCTTCAATTATTATTAACTTCTATTTGTCGTTTTCACAAGTTATTTAATGTCCATTCATGCTGTTCTTTTAATATGACTGAATCAATCGTGAAGTGTACATTGGGAACCTTATATATTAAATATCTGAATATCAATTAAATATTTAATGTATGAAGGTATTTATGTTCGAGACATCGATTTATCTGTGTAATTTATGAAGCGATTCCATGCGGTATAACCCTTATTTATTTGACGATAAATTAGAAAACACTTTTAATACATTCTGAATAAATAATCAATAATTTTCAGCAGTTCTTTATTTTATACACTCAGCGTACAGTTGCATTTCGTTTTTTTTTGTTTCTGTTCATGATGTAATCGTGTAATCTGTAAATAGCTTGTTCAGTAGAACAAAATAACTCATTTAGCATACATTTGACAAAACAAAATTCATAAACTACGATACTCAATTTATTGTAAGGAAATACATTTTAAACATACTTTAAAATTATAAATAAAAAATAAAGCAAAGGCTGTGCAAAAGCTGTACTCCACCCATGTGAAGCTAAACTTGAATTTCAATGGGAAAAATCTGATACTATGCATAACGCGATATAAAAATTATAAAATAATTTTTTAATTCTTTACGGAAGATCTATTATTTAAGATCAGTTCTAATAAAAATTAAGCCACGACCGAACAAACATTCAAGCCAGTCAAAAATAGCAAAATTCGCATGCCAGATATGAATGATTGATAATTTATTAATATGTACAGGTAGTGGTTCACAATTAATATCCATCAAATACTTGAAAACGTCCAATGGTAAGGATGCTTAATGATTCCTATTAAGGAATCTAAGGAGACTGTGAGCGAAGGCCACTATACTAAAAATACTTCTGTAACTCTTTTTTTTTTGCAATGCGCTCTTACTAAAGAAATATATCGCGGAATTGACGTGGCGTAACAAAATTACTGTATTATGTTTTTTTTCTCGTTCGTTCATCAATGCGAGTTGCGACTAAACACGGATATACAAAAGTGTGCGAACGAGTGAAATGAAAGCTGGAAAGGATCTAGGAATAAGCTCATATGTATTCTTTGAAATATAATGACGTTATAAGTGAATACAATTTGGAAAATGCTTCAAGAGCATAAGCCAATATACAACGCTTTTACGTATAATTCTAATGCACGACCTCAATATTGCCATTATCGATCTTCACTACAGTTACGGTTACATCATTTACCAATTGGAAAGATGCGAAGGAGTATCTCGGTTCTTGTTGCATGTATAATATACAACTAATGATTATCTACATAAAAAGAACCTCGATTCGTTAAAATAATGGCTCAAGAAATAATGTCTCCATAGAATAATAACGATAACTATTAAATTACATTGTGACCAAGTAAGATTTAAATAATTCGTATGCGATCGCATAAGAGGAGAATGTAATTTTTTGGTCTACAATGTCTATTTTGGTTCTAGGTATCGGTAACTCGAGTTTTCATCTTTCGCAATAATCTCGTGCACCGCACCGCGCTTTTTGCTAAGGCATCGTTTCACGTATATTTTTGAAAATGTAATGTACAGTGTTATGAAACTGGAAATCAAGAGACTCGAGTTACGAATATATAGGATTTAAGGTTTCGTTATTTAAGACCTCAAATTTCAGCGACAACCTACTCTTTTACTGCTAATGTGTATTATATTAATATAATCTACATTCTACATTCAAAAAAGTGTCAAGTCTGTTTGCAAAAACAACATTGCAGCAAACGTGTTGAGAAAAAAAAAGAAAATGTGAAAACCGATTGAAGATCCTACATTAGATGATCAATTTTGCGACTTGCGAAATTAATCTTAAACCTCGTTAACGCAAACTGGAATTCGTCATCATGTAACGATTTTTTACAGTTATCGTATAAATGTATTCATAAATTTATTATACGAGCGAAAAGAAGCTTTATTGCTGAGAAAAATTCTGTTTGTTCAGTCGTTGTGAATCGCGCAAGCGTGATTATGGTATAGATTTGTGCGGCTACATATTGATGAGCGAAACAAAAGGATGGATTAATCGCACAAAGTGACATTTTTTCAGCAATAGAGTATCATGACTGTACATTATAAATTACATTATAATTAGCGATAGGGGATATAAAAGTAATTGTTTTTTATTCAATGCCTGCACGATCGTAAAACAAAAAAAAAAGAGCTGTACCTCGTGCAAATTAGATTCACAAACCACGGCTATCTTTCCACTAAGACTTCGATTGTTAAGTCATACTAAAACACGCCTTATGCTTTACAAAAAGAAAACGCCAAAAAAACAAGCATAAGCTAAGCGAGTATTGTACAAATAAAAATTTAGCAAAGGTGTGCGTGAATGCGTGCGTGCGTGCTTGCGCGCGTGTGTGCGTGTGCGTGTGTGTGTATGTGTGTGAGAGAGAGAGAGAGAGAGAAAAGAGAGCAAGGGAGAAAAATAAGTAAATACCTGGAGAGTCTGTTAAGTGAATTTGTTAGGTATTAGTTTTATGCACGCTTGCTAGAGATTAGTCATATCTGTTTTATGCGGATTATCGTTACGAGTTACAAAGAAAAACCAAGAAACTCGCTAATGAAAAAAAAAAAATAGTTTTACCCAAGGTCTTTGCGATTCTCGCGCAGTTCCCTTAGGCCGACTAATTCTCGCTTTCAATTAGCTAATTAAAAAAAAATACGGGAAAGTCATTATGGAGGGAGTGTTTCGTAATCATGCAAAAGATGATAGTAGCATTGTCAGGTTTCGTGTAGAACAATTAACCAGCGATAAAAGAAAATGGGAAAGGAATGGAAACTTGTGATATCCCATTATACATAAGGCTATTTACGTATAGCTGCCTATTTAGAAGCAGCTGAATTTTGTAGAATTTTGAGAAGTGAAATATCAATCGCATCGTGCCCTTCACAAAAATCTTTATATCATCCCGAACCTAGACCCATTCTAATTATAATAATAATATCTTTTGGTTACAGTATCTGTTAAAAACATTATTACCACATACTCTAAAAATATGCTGAACACAAAAGTTCAACTATCATCCAGTGATTAGATGCAGTAGTTGCTGCGATATTATTCAGTCAATGTAAGTATATATAATCCCACGGATTAGCGTAAGCGCACGTTTGCTGCCTAACAACGCAGCAAAGATTTATTCAATTAAAAAAATTTCCATCCTCATCCAACAGATTTGTCATCCCTTGAAAGAAGGTTACAAGTCCATGTAATACCTAGGAAAAAATGAATTTCATATCGGTTTGTATATAGATTTCTTCCAGCAATTAAAAATGTTTGGAGGAAACAATATAAATAAATCCAATGATAAAATCAAAGCACATAGCTGGCCCAGATGTCGCCCTAAAGCACATTTGCATCACTAGGCTGGAGGTACCAAAAAAATCGTACAGTTGGCTCTCCATGTGAAGCGTAGTCGAGTAACTCCGTTCTCTATTGGCGTGTCGAGTCGCATGTGATCCAGCCTTCAGTATAGAAATGCGAAGCTGCGAAAATGGCGGATGAACAGGTGAGTTCCTGATGAAAATAACGCACGAGCTGAGGCGTTGCGAAATGAACAGCGCGCCCAGCTGGCCGTGAATCAATTAGCGAGAAATACGCGGGAGACGCGGATCAGACTGGAACAAATTGTCGCGAGAAAAGATGGTCGATCGTTACTAAATTCGCGGTACCGTTGCCGGACGCAGGAGTGATTGTCTGTGCGCGCACTGTCAACCAAAACATTGGAACTCAAAGAAGTCCCTCTTCGAATTTTAGCCGGCTTTGTGGCGTCGTGTCACCAAGAAATATACTATTGTATGTCTGTGAGGATATATAATGCGCGTCGTTGATACCTTTGTAATTTTGAGTATTTTCAAAGAATCAGGATAATCATTTGGGAAAATATCTCATGACCAGTGGCTAGTGTCGATCTTTTATAATATATCGCGCAAGATACAACCGGATAGCTGTATCCTGTATTATTATTTTTATCAGTACGAATCCTTTTCCGGTCCGGAGTTTGCTTATTTTAAATTAATTTCATTCTGTCTTATTATTGCACCTAACCAATGGGATCCTTGCTGTTACGGTGATTGTGTTTTTATCCGATCATCGCACGGAACACGCTTTGCTATATTACGTCGCTCGATATAAGAAGGAATTCATATCTTGTGCCGCGTTTAAAACTTCACTGAAAATTGCGTCGATTTTTCGTGCAAGGGATATATATATCTTCTTGGATGCTGCTTGGAACTCGCAGAACGATCCAGGAAAGATTGCCTTTATCAAACATCGGCTGTAACCTGCAACTTTGGTCTCGTTATTGTTGTGCTTAGTGTAGAATATTACTAATGTGTTTCCTTGTATCTTCTGTGTGAGACTTGTGCTAGTTTTCCTATGAGTGATATATGTAAGCGATAAGACTCACGAAATGTGATAAATAATTTTCTGAAAATCCCTTGTTTCTAAGATATAAGGATCTCTTTGTGCTATGATTCTTCATAATGGATCATTAAGGGTTTTCGAACAGTCATATTTTCTTCTCTAAACTGATCTTTGTTGTTACAAAATTAAATGAGAAATTTTTCCTTTTTAATGTGTTCATGAGCTTAATTGGAGTAGTGATATACATTATATAGTATAATAAAGTGTTGTGATTAGTTTTGTTAAATTGTATCAATATCTGTTCTTTTTAATTTATATAAGTTTATACTGCATTTAAGACAAATGTTTTATTATTTACTCAATGAACTATGGACATACAAGCATTATTATAATGGATCTATAAGTGAACTTTATAGGACTTGCTGTTGTTTTAACTTAAGTACCTGCTTCTAGTTTCGTCTGTTTCAAGATTGCTAATTGATGTCAGAAGAAAGAATAAATAAATCATGAGAAAACAATGAAAGTCAATGGGATCCAGTTAGACTAAACATGAATTTATGTCATATGTATTTGACAATAACAAATTGCAAGTTTGAACAATATCATTAAGAATGGATCACATACAGGAAGTACGGCAGCTGGAGTTGTTGTGCAAGCAGTTATATGAATCACAAGATTCAGCGCATCGTGCAGAGGCTGAAAAGGCTTTGGTTGGTTTCCAAAATGCTCCAGATACACTTGCTAAGTGTCAGCTGCTTTTGGACCGTGGAGATTCTGCCTATGCCCAATTGTTGGCTGCCACTACTCTTACAAAATTGGTGTCTAGGTCAGCACAAGGGCTCAGTCTGCAACAGAGGCTTGATATACGTGAGTCAAATTATTCTTCATTAGAAAAAAATGGTTGAATATATAACTATGGCATTTTATATTGTTCTGTTTATATTATATCTTTAATTACAATTGATCTATTATATTTAATATAGGAAACTATGTCCTTAACTACTTAGCAACACAACCCAAGTTGCCAAACTTTGTGATACAGGCATTGGTTACACTGTTTGCAAGAATATCCAAACTGGGTTGGTTCGATTCAGACAAGGAAGAATTTGTCTTCAGAAATGTCGTCAATGATATTACAAAGTTTCTTCAGGTCTGAATGTTATACCTATCCTCATTAGAATTATTTCTCCATCTCATTATGTTAAATATATAATAATTTTTCATATTTTTATTGATGTTTTCTAAATCACAGGGCTCGGTAGAGCATTGTATGATAGCTGTACAGCTCCTTTCGCAATTGACATGCGAGATGAATCAAATATCTGAAGTTGATGCAAATAGGTCGCTTACAAAACATCGAAAAATTGCTAGTAGTTTTAGGGACACGCAACTTTTTGAAATATTCAGGTTATCGTGTTCTCTTCTTGGAACAGCACGGGAGAACTGCAAGAGTTTAAATTTTAATGATGAAGCACAGGTATTGTAGTTTTATTAAGTTATCAACAAAATTGATTATGTTACCAGCGAGGTTTAATAACTTTCTAATACAGTTGATTATTTCGATTTCTTATCTTAGCATGGATTGATGACACAGCTTTTGAGGCTTGCACAGAATTGTCTTACCTTTGATTTCATCGGAACGTCCACTGATGAAAGTTCTGACGATCTCTGTACGGTTCAGATACCGACGAGTTGGAGACCAGCATTTTTAGACTTTGCGACATTGAAACTGTTTTTCGACCTTTATCACAGCCTCCCGAACTCACTGTCTGCTTTAGCCCTTTCGTGTTTAGTTCAAATAGCATCTGTCAGACGAAGTTTATTTTCGAATACCGAGAGAGCAAAATTTTTAACACACTTAGTAAATGGAGTTAAACATATTTTACAAAATCCTCAAGGCCTTAGCGATCCCGGGAACTATCACGAATTTTGTAGATTGTTAGCACGTTTAAAGAGTAACTATCAACTGGGCGAATTGGTAATGGTTGAAAATTACCCAGAAGCGATACAGCTCATTGCAAAGTTTACTGTACAGAGTTTGCAAATGTGGCAATTCGCGCCAAACAGTGTGCATTATCTCCTCAGTCTTTGGCAGAGAATGGTAGCATCGGTACCTTATGTAAAAGCAACTGAACCACATTTGTTAGAAACGTATACACCGGAAGTTTCAAATGCATACATTACGTCAAGATTAGAGTCTGTAGCAGTAGTAGTTAGAGAAGGTTTAGAGGATCCGTTAGATGATTTGGGAATGATACAACAACAGTTAGAACAGCTATCTGTGATTGGGAGATGTGAATACCAAAAAACCTGTACCCTATTAGTTCAGCTGTTTGATCAGGCAGCTAGAACTTATCAGGAATTAATGGCACAGACAGCAACACCTGCTCAGCAAATGGATATAACGATACAGGAAGGACAATTAACATGGCTTGTATACATAATTGGTAAGAAAATTAGGTACTTGCACAGTCCAAAATGCAATAGCGTTAACTCTATACGAAACATAATTTTACAATGCGCAGGTAGTGCCATCGGTGGTAGAGTATCATTTAACAGCAACGAGGAACATGACGCGATGGATGGTGAATTGGTCTGCAGAGTTCTTCAGTTAATGAACCTAACTGATTCAAGATTAGCACAGGGCGGCTGTGAAAAACTTGAACTGGCTATGTTAAGTTTCTTCGAACAATTTCGAAAGATATATGTAGGTGATCAGATTCAAAAAAATTCCAAAGTGTATAGAAGACTGTCAGAAGTGTTGGGTCTCAGTGATGAGGCAATGGTACTCAGTGTATTCATTAGGAAAATGTAAGTCATAAAAGTACCATAAATTTTAATATTGGAGAGAAAAAAACAATCATTGTAATTTGCAGAATAACAAACTTGAAGTACTGGGGAAGAAGCGAACAAATTATATCGAAGACTTTGCAGCTTTTGAATGATCTCTCAGTGGGCTATAGTTGTGTACGCAAACTTGTGAAGTTAGAGGAAGTACAGTTTATGCTGAACAACCACACAGTAAATATGAAGTTTTAATTAGTGCATGTAGCATTTGTTTGAAAGATGCTTAACATTGCGTATACTTCACGTTACAGAGCGAACACTTTCCTTTTCTGGGAAACAGCGTTGCTGTTACGGAAATGCGCTGCAGATCAATGTTTTACACATCGCTTGGTAGATTGTTAATGGTCGATTTAGGGGAAGACGAAGAGAGGTTTCATACATTTATGTTGCCCCTCACAGGTATAACGATCAATCCATGTATGACGTACCTTGAAACTCAAGTGCAGTAAAAAGCCACAGAATGTTGCGAATGAATGAATGAATGTGAGTCGGGTTAATGAACCGTAAGTGTTATGTTTATTTGATTTCGGTCGAGCATGATAAGACAGATGAAATAAGGAAGATAAAGGACCTTATGGTAGTAAAAGCATAGGCCCGCTACGGCTCTGCAGTTTCAGATACTGATTTACAAAATGTTTTGTCGCTAGACTTAACTTACTCGTACGTAGTACGATATATAAACGTGACTTTGCATTAATTGTAGCTGCATTGGAAAGCCTTGGTCAATTAATGGGTGCCGCGGACACTCCCCTGTTCGCAGCAGAAGAAGCCAAAAAGGCCCTGATCGGTCTTGCTCGAGATCTCAGAGGATTGGCTTACGCCTTTAACACAAAAAACTCTTATATGATGTTGTTTGACTGGATGTATCCTTTCGCATATGATTTGATTTAATGATAACCATCTCTTATCTCTTAGTACCATTTTCCTCAATTGATCACAGATATCCTAATTACACACCTATTTTATTACACGCCGTGGAACTGTGGCATCACGAACCGCAAGTGACTACGCCCGTCCTAAAATTATTTGCCGAGTTAGTACAAAATAGAAGCCAACGTTTACAATTCGATGTATCCTCGCCAAATGGAATTCTACTCTTTCGCGAAGCCAGTAAAGTTATATGTAGCTATGGTAATCATATACTGAACGTCGAAGTACCCAAGGACCAGGTTTATCCATTGAAGCTCAAGGGGATAAGCATATGCTTCAGTATGTTGAAGGCAGCTTTATGTGGAAGCTATGTAAACTTTGGAGTATTTAGGTTATACGGAGATGAGGCATTGGACAATGCTCTAAATACATTTGTGAAATTGCTCCTTAGTATACCACAAAGTGACTTATTGGTAAGTGATGTACAAGTTTCCTGCATCCTTGATAAATGATAGTTTGATCATTCCCAGGGATACAGGACGACTTAGGGATTCCTTTAGATTCCATTATAGGTGCTGCTTATAACAGTCGCGTCAGTTTTGACTTGACAATTTTAGGATGATTATATTGGTTTTTTTTTTTTGTTAGGATTATCCAAAATTGTCCTCCACATACTACGTCTTGCTGGAGTGTCTAGCCCAGGATCACATGGCCTTTCTCTCGACGTTGGAACCCAGGGTCTTTCTCTACATCCTGTCGAGTATCAGCGAAGGCCTTACGGCACTAGGTGCGCTAAAAGACTCCTACACAGGTCTGTGCGGCTGATTCTATCTTATCGCTACCCTCTATATCCTCTATAGCGTGCCCTTTAGTACTGTTTTATTATTAAATTGAAGACCAATATCCGTTCCCTTTATCCGCATCGGAAATAGTTGGCTAGTTAAAATACTATTGATTTCTTATAATTGATTTTTTAAAAAATTACTGAATCACTATTGAAATTTGAGCCAACTAATTGTTTTTGAATTTTTCTGAAGTATTACAGCGGTTCTTATTATACGTGCGTAGCGTTATTTGAAATTGTTTTATAATCAATCAAAACTCAATTTTGCTGTCAAATATTTTTCCTATGTCAGTGTCGGATAAATTTTGAAAGTTCCTTTAAAGTTACGGAAAATATGCGATAATTGGTTAATCAATATTTATTACCCGTGCTTTTAGCCTAAAGTATTAGTCAATAAGTATTGGAAAATTCCTTCATTTTCAAACTTATGCCATGTGCTTTTTGCATTGTCGCTTGGAATGTAAATCTGCCTTTGGGTATTAGTCACTGCGATAGTATGCAATGACTTTACGGAAAGCAGAATTATAAAGTATGTTCGATAATTTATATTGCAACGATAACTTTATGCACATAAAGAGAATGATTAAGAACACCCCTTTCTATGACATAGGCACTAAAGAGGATTGGAGTGCGTAGAATCTAGACCCTTGTTGCATTGTCAAAATTTCATTTATACAATGATAACATTTAATGCTTAGGAATGTTTTGTATTATGCGTTTTACAAATTCCTTTATATTTTAAAATAGTACTTACAATTAGCGATTTTGGAAATTTGACTGAAATTCAACAAAATAATGGGTCTAGTATAATGCAGTCAGCCGCACAGCTGACATATTACTAAATCATTAATCCATCGTATTTAGCTAACTTTGAGTAAGTTTTTTTGTACATTAATTAATCAATGGGCGTGGCACGTCTATGTGTGTTTTATCTTCACATCTTCATTTACTTGTTTATCCAATCATATCTAATCAACCTTATTGTTTTGCTCGTATATGTCTAAAGAAAGTTTTGAAGGAAGAACACAACTATCGATTAAATTAAATCGATCAGGTATTATTAGCCCAGAGAAAAGAATGACAATCTCCCCCGCTGGTGTTTTGTATGACAATTGTTTGCAGTTTAATCGCTCTAAGAAATGTAATGAAGAGTTATTATTTTCTCATGCAGTTAATCTCTTTAATTATTGTGCATGTGTTGCATTTATGAAATCGAAAAGGTCATTAACGATTTTATCTATTTTCATTTTTTTTAACCACACGCTGTGGGGATGATTTAATGCAGAGGAAGAATCGTTTTGACATGATAGATATGATTTAACATTTTGCTCTCAAATATTTCTTCTTTCTATCTTTATTTCATAAAATCTTGGCAACAGCTAAAGCAACTCCGCACTATATATGTGTAATTGAACCAGTCTTAAGGTAGGTGCTTTGTTTGCTTTGCAATGTTACATTAAAGTATTCATTTGCATTCATTTTTCTTTTTGTGCTATCGTATTGTCTTGAGCTCTTGTAGTTTCGCCCACGTGTCCTTACGGTCTCTGATAGGAAAGACTTTTCATTATGTTTCAGACACTATGGTTTGCACTGGCTGTTGCGCTACGTTAGATCACATTGTGACGTATCTATTCAAGCAACTCTATCAAAAAGGTGAGAGTTAATTAGTTAGTTACAATTTAAACTCAATTCCTTTTGGGACACACAAAAAAATGTTTAGAAAAGCTCACAAGTATAGTGTTTTACGGAATTTCATTTTCAGCTGGTGTATATCCAGGCAAAAAGAATGCAGTAGTTCCAGGAGGAGGGGAGCTATTTTTACAAGTCCTGAAGCAACATCCTGAAATCTTACAACAAATACTGAGTACCGTTTTAAATGTAATAATGTTCGAGGATTGTAGGAATCAATGGAGTATGTCCAGGCCTCTCTTGGGTCTAATACTTTTGAACGAAGAGGTAAAGTTACTGCTCTAGTATTTCACGCATAACATTTTTACTGTTTGAAACTGAATTGTGATGTATTTTGTGTTGCAGTATTTCAATCAGTTAAGAGAGAACATAATTAGGAGCCAACCGGTTGATAAACAGGCGACAATGGCACAGTGGTTCGAGAACCTTATGGATGGCATTGAAAGAAATTTACTCACAAAAAACAGAGATAAGTAAGTTTTTTTTATTGTTATATGGTATTCTTTGTCGTTGCTTCTTTTTTTTCTTAACGTTAGTCATACAAAATGATACTGCTGGATTTCACCAAACGTGAATATTCGATATCGCATAATTTTTTCTTGTTTTTGTCATTATATTTCAGGTTTACACAAAATCTATCGATGTTTAGGAGAGATATAAACGATTCCCTAAAAGGACCCAGTATGTCAACAAATTCAGTCAGTGATATGATGACTTCGTAGTGAATCCGCTCCCTTCGGGTTAGGTTCCCCTGGGCTCTTGTCTGCCAAATGCTTGAATGTGCGAGTGCAAGTGTATCTATAAATTATGGTGGAATTACGATTCTAGTTTTAAATGAGTATAATTCAGTACTGAGATTTTACATAAACACTGCTGATTGGCTTCCTATTGCCAGTAATTGCAATTTCATTCCTCGAGAGTTTAACACCTTAAACTAGATCATATAGAGCATCACTTTTGTTTTCCATTCTTCTAATTATTTACATAAGTTTAATAAACAGAGACATTAAATCAATGCCATGATTTCTTTCATAGGTTCAATCGATCTTTACATCGACTTTACATCTCGTAGAGGATAATATTTTTGTTTTCCTACCTCTTTCCCTATTGTTTTATACTGTCAATAAAAACGAATATATATCAAGGGTGAAAGCGTGGGTTTAAAGATAGGAAGTCGCGAAGCAGTTAACGTGTAGATATACGGTATTAAGTCCTTTGGTGTTTCTTTTAGACACGTAGTATGCTTCCATTCGTTTGAATGTGCCAGTTTGATTGATGTTTCATTTCGGATCGAAGTTTGTATTAGCCACAAAGAGTGTAGTGTAAATGTGGACTGCGGCCTTAAAAGCTGTTTGTGGCAATGTTGGCTTGTGTGGCGACGGAACTTTATTGGGGCTAACATTTGGGAACCAGATCGAAAATTGGATCCATTCAAGGATATGACTATTACAGACTATATCAGTCAGTCAGTTGTGAACTAATGTGAATGATGTACATGAAGATATCATTAAACAATATCATATAAGAGGGCATAGTTATTATTACTATGACTATATTACTATTACTATTAATACTATTATTATTACTATTACTATTACTGCTACTAAAATATTACTATTACATATTATTATCATTATAACGGAAATAGATCATAAAAGAGTAAGTAAAGTAAACAGATGTGTTACACGGGTTGGCTTGCTGTCAACATGCATGGTACATATAGTCTGTCCATTTTACAAGTGTTAAAAGTATCCGTTCGAAATGGGTGATAAAAATACCCCAATTTCTAACAATTAAATAATGTACTCAGGATCGCCCTGTGACATTTACATCTAGTCCTCACCTACCGTGCGGGGAATATCAGGCCTACAAAATATTTTGTTCTCTTGTACATGAGGCCAGTAATTCATCTATACTCGCTATAGACGATTCACTGTCGGTATCAGACGAAAATTATCCTCATTATTTTGATGACACCTAACATCCATTTGGTTAACGCAACTTTAAATCAACGTATAGTCGCACGATCGTCTCATCGTTGCGACTTAATTTTTAATGCATGTTGAGGGCAATCGGACGATGTGGAATTGTGAAAGTCGATTATCGGCCAGCAAACCGTACGTATTGTCGTACCGGTTCATTATATAGAGTTTTACTGTTTTAACGATAGTGTCCGATAGAAATTCGTATTTCTGCGATAAAAATTCAGATGCGATTATTATAACGCGATAAAGTATATAGTTTTCATACGTGCAGTCATCACCCGACACAAAGGCAGTATTGTTAAGTCACAAATAACACGTAGGTCCTCATGGAAATGGACGATTAACTATAGATTGTTAAGTAGAACGTGGTGATGCGCAATAGATGAACTCCGTGCCGTTCCTTTTTTTTTAACCATTGATACCTTTGTACTTGTGATAATCGTGTCGATATGTCGCACCTCGATTTTGAATGCCACTTTATAATCCATGAAATATGTCACGTTTAATTTTAGTTTTGCTGATACAGCAATACAGCTTTTCTTATATCTTTAATAGCAATCTCTTTTTTATATTTTCATTGCTTAGGATTTTGAAAATTTTTTTAATTCGTAGACTGTTAATATGGAACTTCGGCATTCAAAATATATTTTCATCTTATCAAGAAGCTATTGCAGGAGTCTCGAAAAACGTTACTTTCGTAATAGTTATTTGAATAGCTTACTATGACTTTTTCTTTTCTTTACATTGAATTAATTTTATCTATGAAACATTCTCGATGTGAAATAATTTGTATGATTAGAGTGTAAAGCCGCGAGGCTCTGTGCACGTACGGAGATAAACTTTGAAAGGGGTAATACCCGAAATATAGTATAAATAGATACGAATGACCATGTTTGTTATTATTTCTATAGCTTCTTATAATAAACTAAAAATATACAGAGGTCTGAAAATCATACATGCACTCAAGTGATAGCGTGCCTGATGCTTTTAGAGTACAAAAAGCGTGAGAAAAGTGAATTTATAATTTAGCACTAGTAGGTGATCTGGACCATAAATTTTATAGCAGTGCGCAGTAACCATTATATTTTTTATTTACGTATTTTGCGAATTGACCAAGATGGCACAATAAATTTTTCAAGAGTTAAATAATAAAATCTTACACAAGTAATTCATTCGATTTCTTAAATCGATTTCATCCGAAATATCATTCTACGTAGATCCTCTCCGAACGTAAGTGAACGATTTTGTTTAACGATTGGATGCTTATATAATAACATATGTGTACTATTATTTTATTTATCCCAGAGCGCACCTCAAATCCTGAATCTTCCTCCTCGTCTTCATTCGGGGGTGTAACTCAGTGGTAGAGTGTCTGCTTCGCATGCTGAAAGTCCTGGGTTCAAATCCCAGCTCCTCCATCGATCATTTTTTTTTCTTGTCGTTACAAGATCTTTTACGTCATCATTAAAACACCGAATAAATAATCTTTTGAATAATCAATTATATATATTTTGTAATTAAACTCAACCTTCAAGTAATTGTATGATATATTTATTTATCAGAAAGCACAAAAATACAGTTAATACAACATGTCTAAAATAAACTATATTATAGCTGTTTCGCAAGGTATTAAATAAAAGCAATATGCTGCTCCTCTTTATTAATCGTTGTACAAATAATTTAGACGATGTGCGTCCCGACCCATTGATAAGCACTTGAGCAGCAGGAGACACGGTAATTCCTAGCCCAGCCTAGTCACTCCTGCGGCACTAGTACTTAGGAACAGGACAGGATTTCAGTAAACCACTATAATCGGCCATCATCCAGCCGTCTCTTGATTCCACGTAGAAACCATAAAAAAAAAGAGAAATTAATCGTTGATAAGCGATCTGTAAAATAAATGACATCTCGTTAAGTTAAACGGTCTTACATTCACTCTGTATGGTAGACTGTAATAATTATTAAATTGATATTCTACAGGGCATACCATAGCGTGAGACCATGCTGAGGTAATGGCTCCCGGGAATTAGTAATTAATCGACGAAACGAAGGAAATCCTAATAAAACCAGCATGTGCCCACGCGTCGTCAACTCGAGGTGATATTGGATAATTGACAGGAAAATGCGGTAAGTACGTGCCACGATTATATTTTAAGTGTAAAGTAACGGAGGCTTAAAACTATTTTATGTCGTCTGAATTATGGAAAAGCTGTCTTACGTCAAGCGATCGTTTTCTTTCTATTTCTTTTATACATGTATGTAGAAAACTTTCTATTGCATCTTACATTTAAAATATTGTACAGTGGAGAGAAATTACAGACAAAACGTGTTTTATACCACTCGTAGAAAAACCATCGAATATCATGCTTTGATATTAATGCACAGCCATAAGATTATTACACTCGTCGTCAGATATACCAGGGGCAGTGTGCTGCACTATGCTGTAAGGATCTGATGACAGACAGTGGCCCTCATTGAACCGGCCTTGGGAAGTCATTAAAGCCGCCTACTGCTGATTCTGTTATAACGTTAGAGCGCCAGACTTCTGCCGAATATTAGTCTGACCGTGCAACCTGTTGCTGCTCTAAGCTTGGAATTTCCATTTCAAATTAGCATGTAGATAGAATAATGACAACATCAAATCTACATATACGGAATCCCTATTGATATAGTTCAGATAGGTTACTAAAATATGTATGACTGTAAATGAGACAATGAATTCTCATTTTTACATATCGGAATGCTTCAAAGAAATTAGGCGACTACAAATTAGTAACTAACTCGAATTGCTATTAAACCAATGTAACGTGTTTCAAGTAGGAATGCGTCTTGAATGAGACCCTCTGTCTTGTGTGATGTCTTGGAAATGGTCCATCTGTCCCTACGGGAACCCTTTTATAAAGGCGCAAGCGTCGCAAAGGTCTTTGGTAGAAAAGAAAACGATCTGAACAGTGGCGTAGCTACCGTGGAGCAAATGGAGCGGGTTGCTCCAGGCGCGCGACTGCGAGGGGCGCACGATCGCAAGGGCGCTTCGCCGCGTGGAGGGCTCGGATATCGAAGTTGTTGAATTCACCGCTGTACGACGCCGCGCTCTACAGTTCACCCGCAAGTGAACCATGTCCGAGGATACCTCAAGTAAAAACGCTGTAGCTACTAGCTCCACTTTGCGACTTACGAGATTTAGTAAATTAGTATGTTGAAAGCAATCTTAATTAGAGTCACTGTGGTCGTTGCCTTTATTATATGTTAGGTATCCACGTCATTTAACACGAACTATCATTGATAGTTAATAAGATTGAGATTATAGTTTGGTTTAGAGTGAAGATTATGTCAGAGTTTGAAAAGTTGAGCGGAGCTGCTTTAAAAAAAAAAGAGAATAGAAAAGAAAGAGGCTGAAATAAAGGTTTTGAAGAAAGTTCCAAAGATAACGGTATTTTTTAACGCTCCGTCGACATCCTTTGCTACTAATGAGGTGGCGAGTGATCAATCTGATCCACCTTTTATTCCAGCACAATTAAAAGATTGTACCTACGGCTTGTGTCAACACTAAATGAAAAGTCTAGTGGACATGATGCACCAGCACCGGGAGGCATATTCAATATCAAATCCTGCGGTTATTGTAAAACCTAGTCCGAATAGTGATGGTAATATTGTCGATGTTATATACTCATCAGACAATGCTAATTTCCTCGATGATCTGACGCCAGAACAGAAGCGACTAATTATCAAACTCGGTCCTTGTCAACCAAAAGGTAGCTTTGTCAAAGACTCAACTGGTCGTAATAAGAATAGAGGGTTCAGCGAAAATTATTATACAGGCAAAAGCCCGAAAAAAAGTTTTTTAGACCGTTGACTTGTCGGAGATAAGGGGCGCGGTTGATACGTACTGCTCCAGGGCGCTAATGATTTAGCTACGCCACTGAATGTGAATGTTTATCCCTCTTGGTGAATTCTTCTCCTAAGTAGTGACACAGAAACTTCAATAGTCTATTGAAGGAAAAATGAAACGTCACAATCCGATCTTTCATTCCTATACTGTACTCTGTTTAATGTCTTCTGTTTCATCAAGCAACGTATTCATACTTCATAACGTTATGCCTAAATAATTCTATGTATTTCTCATATATATATATTCGCGCTATAGTAGACATCCTGGAAATTTCGATAGTTGAGTGATCTGAGTATGCACAGGAAGCGCGGTGTTATAAAAATATAATATTTCTCTGTATATCTTATAGCTTCTACGAAATCAAATATTAATATTCTCACGTGCATCCCAGTCGTCATGTTTCTTCACGATACAAATACGACTCATAAATTCATAATTAGTACCGGCGTGTATCGTAATAAAATGTTCAAAGGCAAAACAGCAAGCCTAAGAGGATTATGGGTATGGGGCGGGGTCTTGCGGATTCAGCTGCATCTATGTATAATGCATTGCATGCACGTTGCATGCTATTCGTTTATTCCGTCGGCGTTAGTGACCGTGCGAGAGAGAACTCCAATTAACGCTAATTCCCACTAATACGACTCCCTCAAGGCTCGTGCACTCGTAAAAGCCGCTTCCATCTTTAATTTCAAAATGTCTCGTCCGTTTCCTTCGTATTCAGCGATTGCCGGTCGCGTTGTACGTGGCCGTTCTGGGAGATACGGGAACCATTAAAAAAAAGGCTATCGGAATTGAGGCACAATTTTCCACTGAAATTTTTTGTATCGATGGGTTTAAATTTTCGGTTAGAGAACGTAGATAAGGAAATCGGGGGAAAAGGTCTCTCTTGAATACATGTCCAAATATTTCTAGCTTTACGAATTGTATCAGCGTTGAAATGATAGTTTTACGACATTGATAAGGAAAAAAAAAAAGAAAATCGATAACGATTATTCAGTCGGAGATCGTGACCTCGAAAAAGAAAAAATGAGAGCTTGAAACTTTTTAGAGGTTCCAAAACGCATGGAACGTCGTACTATTTCTTTTCCAGACATGATCGCGGCAATTTTTGTAATGCACTTTCTTCTGTGATATTTTTCTTCCACCGATTGTCTTTCTTATGTTTTTCTATATGTATTACTACTTCCTGTATGAGACGAACTTCAGAGATTAGCTGATGTCAGCAGAAACTATGGAAAATGAAGGTCAATCTATCTACGACACTTGGCAATTGTGAATCTCGAACTGTCAAACAAGTGGAAAACTTTTTTATTTTAATTAAAAATTACGTAATTTCTACTTTATTTATTGTATGATGAAGTCTCCAAGAAACTCATGACTAAAAATATTAGCGAAGGGAAAATTTTGTATTTTTCATAATTTCTTAAGTGCAGTGCTACAGCATTACTAAAAAAATATGGAATATCCACACCGTATGCATTTCTTGTTACAAAATTGTGATTTCTAATATATAAACTAGAGTAAAAATATAATGCATAGATGATAAAAATAATTTACTTTTTCTCATATAATGGTTAATCGTTTGTTATAATTTTATAAATAAATACAAATGAATGTTTCTTTACCGAGAGACTTCAGCATATAAGAGTTACAACGGTTTGAGCTTCTAGCTTTTTTTCTCTGCGATATCGTTGAGGAGAGGGGTCAAAAAGTCACAGCGATAAACCACTACCAGATAGAAAGCAACTATTTTCAGAACAAATTGTCGCAATCTAATTATGAATCCTCGATTTTCTCCCGAGTGCACAAACAGCATTAACCTTAAACTCCCTTCGACTGATTTCACTAACTTGAAAAATTTTATATGAATTATTAATATTGATTTAATTTTTTTCCCGTGTTTCAATTACTCAACATAGATGGATGGAGGATACAAGGAGATTCGAGAAGTCGAAAGACAAATCGTCTGCACGTGTTATACATACTGATCTAATTAACATGCTGATAAAGTTGTGCTCTGTTGATACGAACGTAGCTTCGCCAGCAAAACATTATGTGGCACACACTTCTGAGTATGACTTCACTGCAGACTGCTCCTAGCTTTTTGTATACCGAATACATGTACAATATTTGTATACCCTTAAATAGAGAGAAGGATACGTAGAATTACACAATGTATTTAGTTTCTTACAATTCGCGTAATAGCGGATCTTGACTAGAATTTCAGTAAAGAAATAGAGAGGAAGAAAGAAGTATAGAAATTCTAATTGTGTCTGTTACAGCTGCAGATTTGAATTAATTGTGAGGGAATCCGACGAGGCGCTGTGGGTACTTAACGTCTGACAATGTCTACTGCAAACGTCTTGAGAAATGTTGAGATACGTGTGAGTTATACTCATTTATTTATGACGTATATTCTAGCAAGGCAAATGACAACTTATCTTTAGATAAATGTGGCACTACATAGAAAATTCTTAAACCGTACGCCATTAGGTCGTCTGTGGGAAAAATAGCAAAGGGGCACTCGACACACTGTTACTTCTTTATGACGTGTCTGCGCGTTGTTTATCCGGCTTTTTTGGAATTACGAAGTATTCTTACCATTCGTGGCACCACACTCACAAATTCACGCACAATTCGTAATATCTCGCAGAAAACGGGAAGTGGGAAAGACGGATAGTGAGGAATGAATATTTATTCTCAAAAGTTTGGAATTATTTTTATTTCCTGTCGTGCACACTCTAATGGAAAATATATTAGAAATCACCACAAAATTCTCGTATTAACAATCGCGGGAAATCTCATGACCTTTGAACCTTCGTTTTCAATGCGTTCGAAGGAATAATACTCGTACACTATCCCGTAAACACATCTTGCAACAGTTACATCTCAACCACATGAATTCTGTAGATATTATATTATCAGCTATTCAAAGTTACATAAACGTGACAAATGTGTTTGCTATGTATAACGTAACATTTATAAAAAGGAATTCATTGTAAAAGATTTATGATGCATAGAGAGTTAATAACAAAATTGTGAAAGCTAATTTCTCTGAACGACACTATACGATATGACCACCTAAGCAAACTCAAACATATTCAAAAGTGAAAATGATCAAGAAACACTTTAAACTCAAAATGATCTCAAAATATTTTAATAAACTGCAATGTCAAAATTTACTATTTTCGAAAAATATAGTCGTAGCTTCACGATTTTCAAGGTTAAAAATCCGAATTTTCAAAAAAAACTAACGAAGCACATTTCAAACACTCATAAGACGAGTCGCGTGTAGTCTTTTTTATAATTCCGTAAGTGAATCATGATCAATTAACAGAGCACGATGTATCCACGCAGGATATCAAAACTTCGAAAGGATATGAAAAGGTAAAAAGGAATAATGAAGAGGACAGTCACTGATTGTCGTTGAGGGCCGGATAAGGTCACGAATAACACGAATGAATGTTCGTAATGATTTCCACCATCTCTCCCCTGGTCCTTTCCATCTTATTCGTATTTGCTCGTGAATGTGTGTCTTCTGCGAGGGTAACGTGTTAGAGCGCGTAAAAACGTAGGAAGATGCACACGGCACGAAGGCAGATCCTCAACTGAGTGATAAACTAGCCTTGATTGGCTTAATATAGTCCGGCGGGCACTGTAATTGGCCGCTCTTTGCCGCGCGGGAAATGATTGGTCAATTTAATCCTAGAACCGCGGTGCATTAAGCATTCAACCGGCGTTCACTCCCTATTAACGGCAGCTCTGCCGTCCACTCGTCCTGGTGTTCTTTCTTTATCGCCTTTTTTTTGCCTCCGTTCCAAATCAATTTACCAATTGAAATCACTGCCGGACGGTAAAGCCCATACTGAATGGTCACCACCCGGCATGAGTAACTCCAAGCCTTGCCTGTTATCAAACCATTCACTCTCTTCTATATCCCTGAGTTGAATTACGTGCTAGAACTGTCATTGATTGAGTCTTTTAATAATCGAGACTGCCCTCCTTCACGGCAAAGACACTCACCGGGGTTGAACGCCACCTTGGGTATCCACGAACCCCTAGATAGAAAAAAAGATTCATCATTGACTTTAAGACCACTGATTTTTCAATGACTAACTGTGTACTTTCGTATATTTCAAATTCGAGTGTTTTTTTTCAATAATTTTCTTACGACTTTCTTACCTACTGTTTTGTATTATTTTATGACTGCTACAACGTCGACTGGACTAACTGACATGTAAAGTAATCGTGTCGAGGTGAATATCAAATTCATCACCTACGGCACTACTACTTAGCATGTTGATCAGTATTGTGATTTTTCTAAGATTTTACACGGATTTGTTTCTAGCTGGTTTCTCCAGGATAGTTAAATTGTAACTAATGCGATTTTCAAAATTTCTTCTATTTTATATACCCCCCAATGACAGAGCTAACGTTCAAAATGTGACCAGTAATGATAATTTGTCATTATTTGTGTTTCAGACTCTAGTCTTTGGAATTCTCATGAGCTTGTTTAGGGTATGATAAATAAACTTTGACACATTACCCATTTCCCTCTACAAATGAACATTGAACCACAAGGGAATGAGACTTTCAAGTCGCTGACCATATCCAATGTCATTGTAATCAAGTTACTTGAGAACTTTGATTTCTTCTTCACATTGATAAGTGGACAAGATGGTTCAACATGCGAACGCAGCAATGAGCATGATTTTGCCCTGCCCATTATTGCGGTCACAAACCGAAACATCTCTACTATTTTTCCAGATTAAGGACTGGGACGATGGTATTATCTGAAAATTTAAACTAATTATGCCAAACAGTAACAATTGTAACAGACAAACAATCTTGATACGCATTAATTCATGGGGACGTCATAGATATTTTTGGTAAACAATGACAGCATAACTGAAATATTTTTCCGTAACGTTCCCTATTCATCTTGTGACAAACAACCGTACTTGTTGAAAATTGTCAAATCTAAAGAGCAAACAATGGTAAAAGATTATGAATAGGTCTGTCAGCAAATTGGCAAACAATGGTGGTGGCTGTTTGAGAACCGAGTTTGTCAGACTAAGGGACAGCGAGCTGACTAATACATAAGCCATGCCCGTATCTAGTCTCCTCATCTCTTGGGTTTCCGTTTACGAATGTCTCGGTCATTCTGTAATAATGGTACCCTATGTTGCCCCATAGGTTTTCCCATGCGGGTCCACTCTACGCTGATTTAAAATTACTCACGACAACCGTTCCGGTTTTGCCGCACGCGTTATTAGTGTATGCTTGCCTACGCTTCGTCGCTTCCTGACTTTCTCAGCCAATTGAATGATCCTGACACTGCTGGAATACGATTAATGATATTCGGATGCGCGATCCTTACGGTATATGGGATCTTAAATACGTCTATTTAAATTTATTGCGCACTTGACTGGAATATAACAGGATGGTTAATGGTTTTTGAAAATTGACATTTCCGTAATTTAAGTATGGGAAAAAATGAATTATCTTGACATCTATTATCTAAGTTAACATTTCAAACTAACTTAATGAAATGTTTGTCAATTTATCTTTGACTTAGGTATTCAACATTTTTTTTGGAAAATATTTTTTGTTTTCGTTGCACTGCTTTAATAAAATGGAATCAATAAAGTCTTATATAAAATAAGTAACTGGTAATTACCTGAATTCTATTGTTACTAATTATTACAAATTCCTAAGATTTTATTCAATTTTACTAACACTGTATAATCCGTTCAGAAAGAATAGATGTATCGACTATTATTCTTTAACGACGAAATAAGTATTCTCGAATCATAGAATTATGATCTTTTACGTCATTTTGAGTACCTCGGAAATATTCTGGCGCAGCATCTGGCATGACGTTGTTAAAATACGTAATAAAGACGTGTAGGCTAATACATAAACTTACCTGATACCAAATGAATAAACGTTCAATCCGAAAAGTCAGCAGTGAAGAAAAATCCAAGAATTCTGGTATTATTCGCAACCGAGAAATTCAAAACCGTGATAAATTTTTTCGTAACAGAAAGAAAATTACGTTAGCAGTAATCATCCATGTGGCAGACACTGCTGGAATGGATGCCATCGAAAATTCACTCTTCTCAGTGTACACAAGAGTTACACATGTACAGGTGTTTTCTGGGATCACGTGTGCCACATATGCTTGACTAACGATATCGTTTTCCTAGCTGTTAAATATTTCCATCAGTGCGGATAATGTGTACCAATGATATTTTAATAATGTGGAACACTAAAGTAAATCGATATCGATAATCAAAATAAAAATTTTTTCTATAAGATTTAATCATACCGATTCTATATCATTTTCAGTGTTATCTGAATAAAGGTGATTCATTTTTATCAGTATTTACTTGCTTTCTATAGGAATCATAGTTGGTGCACGGTACGACCCCAGTAGTAATTTAGAAGAGTTTATTAAATTGGGTAGAATGCGGTGCGTAGGCCTTCGCCGGATACTCGGAGAATGAATCTCATCCAGCGAGAGGAAGTTTGAATTAACTCGAGCTACCGTTGACGGGGTACGATGGGGCCCCATGAACTCCCATCCTATTTATCCTTTGCACCTCTTCCACACTACGTATGTACATGTACATTGTTGCTTTTAACAATTAATAATTGGACTCTTCTTTCTTTTACAAATGAATTACAAAGGCGCCTCTCGAATAAGGATATTACGAATCTTAACCTTATGAGTCTTATTCTGGATTGATTATAACATTGCAGCACATAATTCAACTTTATCATGTTTCGTGCGATGGAACAAAAAAGTGGAACATTTTTTAAAAACTTTCTGTCTCTTGATCAAGCAAAGGTAATTCCTAATAGAGGATCGGTACGAACGTGCACGCAACTTCGAAAGTCCGGCATGTGGCGCGGAGTTAAGGCTTATTAAAATCGTTTGACCCCTCTGCACGGTAGTACTGCTGATGGGTTTACTTTAGACAGTATAGACAGAAAGGGAGCGAGTAGTGAGACAGAGTTAAGCATGTGACACCATGACACCTAAATTGTTGTACTTTGACACTGCGTGCAACCCCTGGCTGTATCCTGACCTGCGTGGGCGTATCGTCCAGACGAATAAAAAAAGAGGAAAAAAAAGTATATTTCGCAGGAAACATAGCATTCTTTTACTGCGTCCCTGGAGTTTCATTTCAGCAGGATTATTAACTGTGCACTAGTTAAGTTCTGCATAATTGAGAACATTACAACCCTCGAAGAAGATACAGTATAAAGTTTGTCAGTAAGAATATCTTTACAAATAAATGTACTTATACGGATAATATATAATAAAATTATAGTGGATGTAAGTGCTAATAGGATGATAAGGCAATTTCAAAGATTGTTGCGATTAGATATAATGATTTTTTCAGAGTTACAACTCATTATATATATATTAGATATTTAAATTATACATTATCAAACTTCCTATAAGTGAGAATGAAAGTTTGAGGAATTATCCTCTTTCACATATAATATCGACGACACTCGGTTCCATTAGAACGGGCTCCAGGCATCTGTGTACGGCACTACCCAGGATCTCATCCAATAGGAAATGTACCAGACTACAAAGAGACATTTTTCAGTGTTGAACTTATTTAATTATATTTCCTCGGAACTTACTTCTCGTCCGTCACGAATCGCCATAAGTAAAGCTGCAGATAATGCGTGTCGACTTGGATCTGCTGCAAGCCATATTTACTGAAGGTGCGTAGCCTTACGCATTCCAAAAAAGTCTGCACATATAAGGAAGTATATTGAATATATATAAACTGTCATTTGGCAGGAAATGTCAAATGGTCCTTGGCTCGTTAAAGCTTAGAACATATTGCGTAGCATTCCGGCACACGTTGCATGGGATTCCTGCGTAGATGCGAGAGCATAATGTATCTTGGAGATGCAAAGTGGATAATGGTCGCGTTATTTTGTCATTGTGACTGTTGTACAGCACCTGCAGCTATTACGGTACTGGGTGTGCTAAAAGTTTGTCCTTGTCCACGCATGTTTTTTATGGTACGCTTATACGGTATGGGCTTTCAAACTCAGTTCAGGCAGGATTTTTTTTACTGTATCGTTGGAATGCTGTTTGATATTAAATATATATAAATAATTTTGGGAAACTTCGAACACAGTGAGTTTTCTAAGGCTTTTGCAATACCTGGTGAAAAACAAGACAAATTTGCTATCTATTTTTATGTCTGGTATAAACTAGTTTGTTTGTATAGGTATAAGATTATGTAGTCATGACTTCAAAATTATAGTACATTTTTGATTGAGGTATAAACATTATAGTATAAGTAAAAATTAGTTACCTTCAAACTGATTTTGATGATTCCAGTTAAAATGGAGGCCTTATTGAATTGCACGGAGGAGAAGATTTCAATTCTTTCAGAAAAGAGTTTATGGATATTTGTTACTAGCGATGAATCCAAATGACTAGGTGTATATGACGACCAATTAGAACGATACTGATGTCTCGATACGCTGACGCTTGAAGTAAATGAAATAAATTATTTCGGTTTTAACCGTTTTGTGCATAAACATGGTTAATGATATATACCTGTGTGTTTTTCTACTGCTGTCACTACTTCTATCCATCTGACCATCTGCGTCGTCATATAGAACAGCGACTTGAGATTCAATTGCTGTTACGTCTTCAACTACTCGTTTCATAACAGCTCTTACTGTTCTTGGCTCAATAGTATGCAGCCAATCTCGAGTCTCTACTGACTTTCGTAGCATTTGAGACACAGCAAGACCTTGCAAACGAACATAATGATTGAGTAAATTTTGGGCAGCTGTTTGAAAATTTTCGCATATTTCCGATTCTGTTGTTATAACATTTTCAGAAGTTGCATGTTGCTCAATATTAAATAAATCATCGGTCGTTGTCAGCTGAAGAATAATAAAAAATATATATTACAATTAATTTTAATGATGTTTCATATGCATTCGAAAATGTTACGCACAAGGTAGCGTACGCTGCTGTCTTTGAAATCAATACACATTTTACTTAGCAACAGGAGCAAAGTGGGTGGAAATTTTGGTACATCAGAACCAGTACAAAAACCACTTGCTGTGGCTGTTAAGTGGTGCAAATATCCAATAACCAATCCCTCACGTACTTCGTCGACACAAAAACTTTGTAAGAAGTGAGGCTTTAGACTGAATGATAGGTCTGGTTGCAGGAATACCTATAAGGGTAGTATTGAATGTGATTAGAAGTTTTTTGGATAGGTTTTGAAATATGCACTATCGTGAAAAGTCTACCAGTAAATCCTGTAAGACTCCTTTAACTTTTTCGATTGTTGGCATTAATAGTGTTGCTTGGAGTTCTGCTAAACCGCCATCTCCATCCTGCGTTACTTTTGCTGCTAAAGTCTGTCTTACTTTAGCCAAAGTTTCGCTCAAATGTTGTTTTAGAGAGTGGAGATGATTTCTACACTGCTTCCTTCCAGCATTTATCACTATATCAGTTCCCGTTCTATAATTTAGATAGAGATTGTTAATTTGTTTACTTATAAATAATTCACTATGGTTTACTAATTTGATGATTAATAATCCGATGAATTATATTAAAATCTAGTTTACCTGGAGAAATCAGTTTCGGTACAAAGCATATTCATGGCTTGGAGCCTTCGATGAAATCTATCCAGTGCTCTTACTAGAACTGCAGTATCTGCCACATCTTCAACTCTTTTTCCTATTAGATCAAAATATTTTTTCATATTGTCCATAATGAAAATGTTTAAGCGGGTAACAGCTTTAGTGTCGAAATCGTCGCTAAACTCAGTATCATCTGCAGGTGTTCTATTTACAAACATGTCATTGTACGACGCGACGATTAAACAAAGATCACTAAGAAATCCTGAACTACCCATGTCCACATATTCTATTATATCATTTTCACACATGTCTTTTAATATGGCTAACTGTTCTGCCAGTCTATTATCAGCGTGGGTGAGAAAATCGGCGCATAATGAGTCCGCAGGCTCGTTTAATTGAAGTAAAAGATCAACACTTTCGGCAAGAGATTTTGTGGATGCTTCTCTTTTATGAAATTGTTTTCTAAGCTGTGACTTCAATTCTTCTACGATCTCTTCACAATCCTTTTGAATTCCTTGAAATGAGGGCATATTGCCATACTGATTTAAGACACGTTGTGCATGTATGTAATCTTGAACTGCCTAGAATACAAATGTTATTTTCTTTATAACATGTCAGTTTCACAAGGCAAATAAGATGATGGGACTAACTTGACTATAATTTCCTTCGTTCATTCTATCTTTGAGTTTGCCAGGCAATTTGAAAAGAAATTGTAAACGCTTTAAAAGAGCATGTACAGATGACAATCTAGAGATTTGTTGACGTGTCCCTTGTAAGGTGGAAGATATCTGCTCCGAAAATGAAGTTATAATGTCCATGTTCGTGGCTAGCAGATCCATGCTGTCTTCCATCTTTTTGAAGTCACTTTTCATCTATAAACATTAGTAACTGTTGTGGAATATCTACAGAAGCATTGAATCAATCAAATCGATTGTTCTCTATACATTACCTTCCCAATTGTATCCGTAGCTGATATAAATTTATTATAATTTTCATATACTAATGTTTGCATATCAGAAAGCAAAGTCTGTGTATCACCTATGATTTCTTTTTCATTATCCATAATCTGTTTTAGGCTACATTCCTGTATAAAAATTAAATTTCCATATTAGAACAAAATAATGACAATATTGTGTGTCCCACTCTTAAAGTTGACAGAAGGATATATACCTTAAGCATTTTCTGGAGATACATATCCGGATTAAAGTGTTGTCCGTTGATGTCATAAGGATTGCTTGAATTATCTGTCATTTTCTTATATTAATTGTGTACCTTAATTCGAAAATATTGTGACAGTTCTTTCCTATTTATGACGTTTTAAGGTTATCTTCGTGTCACGGCAAGTAGGGTATTGTAAGGTTAGGTTGAGGACGCTGTATACGATTATAACCTTCGCGTGATCCTGTAACGAATGTTCAACAAGCTATTGGAAAAATATAAAAGTATATATATTTCATTTTTGATTTGTGTTGATTAACGAAGCTTAATTAAACTTAATTGAGCAGTGCATCTCGATGTTATAAAGGAAGAGGAGTATACGTTATTGTACAAACAGTTTCGTATACAAAAGCTTACAAAAAGTGATATTACTTCTTATGTAGATGCAATATTTATGTGGTTTAAAGTGAAATCATACATTTAATAGTAAATTATTTGATGTGAAAACATACTGCTGCTTACTGAAGGAAAGTCCAGCTTCGAAAAAGTGGCGAAAAACACTGTAGCAAAGTGAGGTTAATGGTTGATTTAATTTTGGGCAACAATGTATTTTATTTGACAAACGTGTAAAACTATAAGATTCTCGCAAACATGCCGCATCCGTGTGTAGTATGCGGCCGTTCTCGCATGAATCCTAACAACAGGGAAGAGGAGTATATGTTCTTTGGCTTCCCTGTAAATGATGAGGCACGATGCAGAAAATGGTTGGAGTTTTGCTGTCGGGAAGATCTGTATAAGCTTACCAAAAAACAGCTGTTACAGCGAATGGTATGTTCAAAACATTTTGAACAGAGAGATTTTCTTAATGAGTATTTTGATCGGCTGAATTGTACAGCTGTACCATCGATTTACGATCCAAAACAATCTCTCTACAACATTACCTGCGTACTGTGTGGTAGATTTCGACGAGATCCACCAGGTCTAGATTATGATGGAGCCACATTTCATCATTTTCCTGGAGAAGAGTTTCGCTGCTTGAAGTGGCTGGATTTTGTGGGTGTTGATTCATATTACAGACTAACCAGGAAAGAAATTTTATTCTGTTACATCTGCTCAAAGCACTTTGATCAAACACAATTTATGCGCGGTTACCGTAGTAGATTAATAGACTGTGCTGTGCCAAACATTCGTTACCCTGATCAGATTGATGAGTCAGAGCCATTTATAATGGAACTGGTTCCTGAACCAAAATTATTCAATACTACAGACAAAGGAAAAAAGCTTGATCCATTGCCAGCAGCTGTTCTTGATAGCCAAGCTTGTGCAGCATGTGGACGTTCCAGGTCTGATCCAAGAAATAAAGTGGATAGATACAAGTTTCATCCATTTCCTGCCTATGAAATTGGAAGATGTCTACGATGGTGTCAATTTCTAGGGAGAGAAGATCTACTGAAAATGTCTCCAAATCAAATAAGAAAATTGGTATTGTGCTCAAAGCACTTTCAAACTGGTCAAAGCTTTCATAAAGTAGGTCCCTGTGATGCTGTACCTACAATCAAGGATATTACTGAAGCAAACAATATAGATTCTGCGGAAGAGATGAAACTTGAGCAAGAAACCTTGGAAGATCTAGATTGTCCAGGATCAGCAAAAGTAGTAAAGAAGCAAATGTACCCAAGGCCAATGGTATCAAGTAAGAAACCAAAGATAGATAACAAGCCAGCGCCATTGGCAAAAAAACGTGGAAAGTCCAAAAGACCCACTTCGATCAACATACCCAGACCGGATCCAAACAATATCGAAAATCGAGTGATTAGGAAGTTACCACTTCCTCCTGCTTCTAACTGGAAACTGCAAATTTCAAATCAATTCCAGCCTATCACAATTGCTAATAATATCTCCTCAAATATATCAAATAACATTACCACCGATGGCAAGAAAGTTATCCTACCTTTTACTGGAGACATATCAAACTTGGGTGCGCCGATTCCAGTGCACAGTCTTTCAAGTATTCCACCAGGTCTGCTTATTAAGATAAATCTTCCTGAACAGACCCAGAAGCAACAAAAATTAACAAGAACACAAAGTAAAACAAAAAAATCAGATAGTTCCCAGATCCTTACTACTGAAAGGGAAATGGCAGTTATGCAGAATAGCAATGGTAAAAATGGACAAGTCTCTGAAAATACATCAGAGCCTAAAGACACAGAGGAAACAGAACATAGTCTGTCTGAGTTGCTTTCGTTTTCTCCGGAACCCCCAGCAGAAACTTTAAATTCTGATGACATGGAGGTCCAAGAAGAATTGATCTTGCCGCATTCGCTCGAGATGCTTGAAGAAGACAGCTCTATTCGTATCAAGGAGGAGCATTACTATGATGAATCTCTGGAGCCAGAAGATCAGTGTATTAAGAAAAGAAGAAGAGTCAGACGATATAGAAGAATGACAGCGCGTGCGCGAAGAAGTATTCTTCCTATTAAAAGTGAAGTCAGATACTTCTTGCGCAAACTGACACCGCAAATGCACAGATTACCAACAAAGGCAAGGGCGCAATTGAAACTGTCTATTGTTAACATGGTAATCGATCACTTGTAAAGATTTTTACTTATGCAAAATATTATTTACAACAAGGATCGCACATTAAATTTTTATATTGAAAAAGTTGCACTCTACCGATGACAATTGCAGAAGCTTACGACGAGTTATATTTGATCTCGACGATGAAGATGAAAGGTGCAGTATGAAATGTTTTCCAGAAGTTGCCCCTTGAATATGGTGAATCATTTTTTTTCATTATGGACACTGCAGTCTTCTACAATTGTGGTATTCCGACATTATCAATTTATTCAAACTGAGAAATCAGAACTTTTTAATAGTCGAGCCGACTTGGCATTAAACATGAATATGTAATTTACGTATTATTAAGAGAAACCTTTTCCTTAATTTCATATATCTTTTAATTTCTCTATCAACATAATATTAAACAATCACGTCAGATATTAATGATACTTAAGCCTGTTTTCTTCAACGCGGTTCAATGCATAAATTTCGTTTATCTTCAAGATGCAAGTATCAGGTTGACTAAAAGAACAGTTAAACCAAGTTTATGCATTGAACGCGTCAAAGAAAACGGACATAGTGATATGTTTAGATGAGGGCTAGTATACATATAGGACATACTTCCAATATGTACATACGTATATATACATATATATAAATATATATTTATACTTGTAATTAGATTTTAATCATTGCTAATTGTTTCGTTATGAGAGTGTGCGACAACATTGACTTATTGTACATTTGAACAGTATGTAAAATACAAGACGAGTATCGTTTGAGTAAAAACTAATTTTTTTACTTTATTATCGTATATGTACATACCTTCAATTAAATCGTACAAATTGTTTCTGGAATTTAAAACTAAATAATGCGCTTAAAATCGACTGTATGATTGAACAATGTTTGTCCCTACTCGCATATGGTTGTAGCAGGAAATTTATTGATTGTTTGACCCACTTTTAAAGCGCCAGTATGCATTGACGGTGTCTATAAAACAGCCATTTCTCACAGACCTTACTACGAAAAGCTTGAAATCATGGATTTTGGAGAAAATTATATGAATACATTCGCTGAAACTGTTCATGTTTTTGAAAAAAATCGTCAGTCATTTCAGGAAGTTCGTTTGCAGTAAGTACAATTAACTTTGAGGTGTTAGAATAATACTTATTTAAAATGACTTTTCATGTTTATTAGAGAATTACAAAACCAAAGAGCATTGGAATGGGATGATTTTGAAAATGAATTATCAACTTTGAATCTATTTGAATCAATCACTTTCAACGAAGCTATAAAATATTTTCAAGAGTCAGATTTGTCGGATTATAAAGTCTGTAAAATTTAGTTCATAATTCATGTTACGAATAACAGTGTTTTTCGGTAGTGGGTATTATTTGCAGGACAAAATTGCGACGATTGTACATAGAAGAAAATATTTTTCATGTTTGCCATGTTTCAAAACTGCAGAGCTTCGATCAGAACATTCGAAGGATTATGAGTTATTGTTTCTCATTGCGAAATGTGAGTATATACAGGCAAAATGTAATTTAGAGACGAATTAATCTTTTCAAAAAGGAGGACAAAACATGGATACAGTAAATGCATCGGCCCAAGAAGAGAAACAACCGTTAATTTTTCGCCAATTTGTTTCTGGTTCATCAGACATTTTTACAGGTGTTTCATGTGATCCTATTCCCCAGTCTATATCTTTACGTCTTATCACTCTTCCTTTATGTGGCAACATGTCTGTTAATGTTGAAGTATCAGCAGAATGAGTGTGTCTTTCCGTATTATGAAGATAACTCATATTCGGTCGTAATTCGCTGTAAAAATTATCATTGATTTTGCAATATGCAAAATATAAATATTAATTCAATGGCATTGCATCTAACTTTGGAGATACGACGTCTGTTGCTACGGGTATCCATCTTTTTTTAACATTGGTCGAATCAATTTTTTCTTTTTCAGATCTCTCATAAGAAAGAATAGGCTTGGTGGGATTTACGTTTGGCTCTGTTCTAGTTGGCACCCATATAACCTTTTCGGAAGAAATCGGATCTGGAATATTTGTACTTTATTTGTGCTTGCAATTCATTTTTATATATTAAAGTTAAAATTTTATTTTTTATACCGATGTTGAATGACGTTACTAGAGGATGCTGAGTTC
The DNA here is from genome assembly GCA_030142655.1 of Trachelus tabidus. Taxonomy (NCBI): domain Eukaryota; kingdom Metazoa; phylum Arthropoda; class Insecta; order Hymenoptera; family Cephidae; genus Trachelus; species Trachelus tabidus. The sequence continues at coordinate 812,280 of JARQTI010000568.1, read as the reverse complement.
CCACTGTGTAGATGATAAATTTATTAGTAATATCGTCATATTCTGCGCATCTGCATAGAATTCCTAGAGGATGTTCTATACAGGCTTTAGAATGATACGGATGCAACATTTTGTGAATAATGAAAATTAGAAAATTCCTTTTGAATGCTTGACGAAGATAAATTGATAGAAAATTGAACAGGTCATGATAGCGTCGTCATTTTTTTTAGGTCCTTTCGATTCGAATGATTGTAAACATTTTTCGATGTTGAGGACTGTATATCGCTCTTTGGTACAGGAAGAGAATGTTGATTTCGACTGGGAGAAAATTGGGTTTCAGGTAATCTTGATATATTTACAGAAATAATTTGTTACTTGGTATTATATGTATTATAAGATATTTTAGAGTAATTCACCTGGAACTGATTTACGAGGTGTTGGTATGCTGGGAATACTACAAATGTTGTACTTGTGCCTTAACTGTTCTGTTTTGATGGAATTTTTGTACGTAACTTCCATAGACAAATTCAACACTTTTCCTTTTGCTGCTGTTGGTCTGAACATGACGAGAATCACCTTAAGTGTGTTGCGATACGAGAAATTGAATAAGTGAGATATTATATTGAAATTAATGGGGTATTAGTTATGCTTATGGGATCATATCATATGTATATTTTAGAGAGATAAATAAGAACGGTGTTTTTGAAGCTGCGAATAAATTTTATGCTTCAATTTTTTACGCATTTGGTAAATTATGGGTTAGTAAGAAGAAGACTATATCTGATGTGGGTGCCATGTTCCAAGGTATTGTATTTAAAAATTTCTTAAAAGTAATTTTATGGCAATGAAATAGAATGAAATTTACAGATATAGAAAAAATGTCTGCCAGAAGAAGTAATAGAAGAAAGATGGCAAGGGAATTAAAGGTATTTCTTAGAGAAAAGTGTTTTCGAGATAAATGAATCAATTTGAAAAATATTTTTTCACTTTTATTATAATCTATAAAGCAAGTGTGTATACGATATTTACATAAACAAAGTCTGTTGTAACGTTAACGGGTCGTTATAATTTATAAAATGTTACAAAAGCTATAACATCGCAAATCTAATGGCTAGATATTATTTGCTATTCAAAATGTATTGAATTATAATTAAGATTAGAAGTTTTTAGTACCTGCAATTTCATTAATTAAGTTTATTCTATGTTGGGAATGCGAAGCCAGCTTTCGCAAGGTTATTTCGATTCATGTACAGTTTTTCTCACTGAAACTTGTAATCAAACGACAATTTATACATGTGCCCTGAGGGGTATTTTCTATAATATACTACAAGCTTTAAGTACAATTTCACCCAAATATCTGTGCAAAATGGTCCCCAACTTGTAGTTAATAGAAATTTGAAAGTAGGACACAATAGTTTTTTATAGTTCATGTTCTTATGAACATTATTTGGATTGATGATCACTCAATTTTTACATTTCTTGCATTGTCTATCCTACTTTGTTAGGGAGTGTAAGATGCTTACAAATATAAGGTAGGTACAGATAAATTATCTAAATATTTTTCATTTTAACTGCGGAGACTCTGTAACCTATTTTTCATTTCTTCAAGTTCTTTATCATCTTCAACTGGTTCTACCTCTTCTTCATCTTTCGAAGTTGATGCTGCAACTGACCCTGGAGTGTCGGTAACAACTGCAGGGGCAATACCTAATTGTCCTGCCGTTACTTCCCAAAGAATCTGTACAGAGATATAAAAGTATATGGTTAGATAAACATGGATCGTAATCAGAATTATTGTTATCGTTATTAATAATATTACAAAACATTTGTACCTTGTCAACCTCTTCATCAGCTTCATCCTCCATTTCTTCAGAGTCCTCCATCGAATCCATAGTCTCATCAAGCATTTCTTCAATAATTCCAGCTTTCATCATTTCTTTTGACATTTCTCTCATCGTTGCAGCAACTTCTGGAATCTTTACTAGGGACTGCATTGCTTGCATTACTTCGGTAGATTTTGCAACAGAACCAGCAACTCGTATAGTAGCTAATTGATTTTTCATTTGCAAGGAAACGGAGTTTAAGTGTGCCTTAGATGTATGTATTTTATTGCATGCTTTGCGTGCACGAATTATTTCTTTTGCAAGGATCTTGCAGACATCCTTGTCTCCCTTCTTAGCTGCCTCTTTCAAAGATTGTTTTACCTTTTGCTCCTCCCGCTGAATGGCTGAAAAGTAATGTAACAGTTTTTAATTCTTTTTCAATGATATATTTTGGTAAGGAACAGTATATCATCAAGAACATTTAGTTTATGTGTAAAACCATATTTTAAATCAGTATTGTGGGAAATGGATTTTATTTAGAAACGAATACAGTACTCTGACTCACCTCTAACCTGTCTGTCTAGCTGATAACCTTCCTTTCGTAATTTGTGGGTCCATTCCTGAACCTACAATATCAACACTCAATTAGTAAATAACACTGTAGCATCTTAATAAATTATTTAACAATGTCTAACCATCTCCTTTGGGTTCTTCTCCTGGGATTTACCGAAGAGACCCATTTTCAAAGGTTTAGTTCTGACAGAAACGTCAAAGGCGCACTTGGTTATTCTCGACCCTGCCCAACTCAACTTCACCTAGTTTCTCCATTACGTCATATCTATTGAAAGCCCCTTGATATTGGAACACATTTTATTGGAATCATGTGAAATAAAAAAGACTTCGGAAATATACTAAAAATTAGTAGAAAATTAGATATCTGATTAATAATGAACAAACATATTTCTACATCTAACAGAGCCATGCTCGTCGCTAGTGTTATGTCACCTGTCATTATTTCAATTAACATTTTATTGATATAAAAATACATAATATTAATTCTTCTTCAAATAATTTTGTTTTTCTTTAGATAAAAATATCAGATGACATTCTCGCGTTCTGGTTCCCTTCGAGTCGTCATCCTGCTCAGAAGTTACGTTCTCGGGTTGATTCGTAGAATTGCGTCAATCCTCTCTGAAAGGTTTTTTATCGTGAAGTTGAGTTCGAGGCGCTCGAATCTGCCGTGGAAAGGTAATCTTCGACGTACTGAGCTACCTGGCAGAGGAGAGTACTCGACGGAGACGACTTCCACGGACAGGCAGAAGTTCGGCTGAGGTACCGTCACCCCGCTGGAGAGTGGCAAAGGGCTGTAGAGCGGGGCAGTAGAGTTTGTTATGGTTAAGGGTAGGTTCCCTTGATCCGAGTTAAGAATGTGGTACTCGGCTGTCGCCCATGTGTCGCCCGATCCCCGGGGGAAGCGGCCGTGGAGGATTTCGAAAAGTTAGGTACGTACCGATTCGTTAAGGAACACTCGATTTCAATTTTATAGCTCTGATTCATTCTGTTACGCTCTCGATCAATTGCTCCCTACTTCCGGCATTTTATTTACCTGACACTCCGACCCTCTCAATCTCAATCTAGCATCCTGAACGGCCGCACATTTCCGTAACCGTTCGCTCCCGTTCATGCATTCAGTTGGGTTTGCTGATTTTACGTGACCCCAAAGATCAGCACCTACGATTACGATTTTTCGATTTTACGCGTCCCAAAATATCGACAGGATCTATTAAGCTATCGTCTTTTCTGATAGGTCCCATCAGAATTCTCGTTTTGGTGCAGTCGAGACTGTTCCATCTAAAATCCCAGATCATATCGGCTCGTCAGTTCCCGGTGAAAAAAGAATTGGCTGGCGACCGCCTGGCATACGGATGCATGGACGAAAGGTTGATGGCTGAAGGTGACGTAGGTTGGCTCTCGGATTTTCGGTATCGGTGTGGAGTTGAGAAAATGCATTACAATATATATCTATATATTTATTAAAATCTTTTAAATATAATACATATTCCATACAATTTGCAATGATTGCTGTTATTGCTCTCAATTGTGACTCGATAAAAATGCTGGCATCCAACTTATTGAGAATTTTACAAAGTCACATCATTTCCCATAAATACGTTTATAATTATTAATATAAGTAAAAAAAGCCTATGGTATTAGTGTATTTACAACTGTATGAAAAATATTGTCTCTGCTACATGATTAATTAACTTTTATTCTGCGCAGGAATTCTTAGAATAACATCTTTTAACCAATACAGAATGACTTTTAAAATTTCCATTTTATCTGCTACGTCATTATCGTCTATTTGTTGATACATATGTTGGCTCTGTTCCTTCTGTTTTCTTTTGATGAATTTTATTCGACCAAGTATCGGATTATCCTTCTGATATCCATACTTGGCTATCTCCTCGTCTTGAGCCGCATTCGCATCCTCTTCCACGTGTTCCATATTCAGAATTTCCAGTTTTTTCTCTTGACCGTCAACTACTGTATATACTTCTGTAGGTCCCATTTCGATAAGATTCTTTAAAGCATTAATAACTATACCAGCCCTTTTACTTTCAGGAGCATCGTTAATTGCAATTAAACTTTTCACCAAATTACTAGTTTGATTTCCATCGAAAACTTTATTTCCGTTTGTTTCATTCAAAATTTTTGAAAAATTTTCCTCAATTTCCGTTAAATTTTCATTCTCTTCATGTTTAATCCCTTCATCGTTGTTCAAAATCGATTTATTATTATCTGCCTCGGTAACAGTTTTTTGAACATTTTCCGTAACGGAATGCTTTGCCAAATCTAAAATTAGATTATATTTGTTGGCAAATGCTTGTACTGGCATTGATTCTAATGAAGTTGAATGACTCTCTGGAATGATAATTTCATCGTTATTTTGAATTCCTGAAATGACGGCTGGCGTCGATCTGGTCTGTCGTGTTTTTGATTTTCCAACTTCATTCTGCACTTTTTCATTGGAATCTCGTTCACCTTCCACAAAAGATTTCTTGCTAAGCTTCCATAAATCTCTCTTCAAGTTTCTACCCTCGTGAGAATTTCTTTTTTCGCTAACAATAGTTCCATCGCGCGGTACGCAGCAGGGACACCTCGTGTTCATAAAATGTTCGCAGACCTTTTCTGAGATCGATAAACCGTACGAGCCGTCATCAAGTTTTTTTATAGTTAAAGGTAGACGCACTCCATCACCGATGTAATATAAATCGGAATTGGTCAATTCAGAAATGTCGTTACCTTGATTCTTGCCACATTTTGGCAACAGTTTCCCAAAGTACGTGAGATCGTGATCAGAATTTGGGAAACACGATGATTTAGTTGCGGACACCATTTCGTTAATTGGACTATTGACTGTGGTGTCTTCGATACTATCTTCAGCACCATAATATTTCGTAGTTTTAGTTATTGTTTTTTTAATAGTTTTCGTTATAATCTCGTGAGATTTCGTTGGTATCAATTTTTCATTTCTTCTCGTCTGTTTAAGCATTTTATTTTGATTTGACGATTCTAGAACAGGAATTCCCATTCGTGTGCGTTTTCCAATTTGGATATTTTTCATGCTTCCTATATTGCTCTTTGAGGCTCCTAAATATTGCGAAGCAGAATGCTCAAAATTGTGCTTCAAATTCTTCTTGGATGCTTCTCCTTGCGCGTTTTCTAGTTTAGAAGAGTATTCTTGCGATTTAGCTAGATCGTAATCGTTATTATTAAAAATTGGCGAATTTGACGTACCTAAATTTTCTGCGGTTTCTGCACTGTCATAAGACACGTTATCAAGATCGTTTAATTCTTTACTGTCAATTAACGTTTCCACAGATTTTTCACTCTTTTCCGACTCCAAGCTTGCATATTCTTCGCTTTTCGAGATCTCTTCGTCGCTAATATCTTTTCTTATTTTTGACATGCTAACGTCGCTTACTTCTTCATTGTCATTTAATTTTTCCAAAAATTTCTTATTGCCTCTTGGTTCTGCCAATTCTACATGCTCTTTGCTTCTTGATGTTTCTTCTTCACTAATATCTATCGCCATTTCCGATTGATCATACTGTTCCGGCTGAATGAACGTTTCCTCGTCCGATGATGGATTTACAGTAGTTTCAAAAAATGTGTTCTCTTCTTGCGTAGCAGTCAATTTTGAATCGTCTTCTACATCACTAAACGTTTCTTCATTCAGCGATGTATTTACAGCAGTTTCATCAAACATACTTTTCTCTTGCGTGTTTTCAAAACTTGAATCGCTCTCTATATTTTTTTCAGATACACTTGAAATATATTCCTCATTACTGACATCTTCAGTTCCACTTTCATCCGGATTAATATCCATATACTTCTTCTGTGATCCTTCAATCGCATCTTGAGGTTCTGTAAGATCAACAATTCCATCGGAAGTAAATTGGTCTAAATTATTTTCGGTCTGACTTGCAGTATTATCGTCATCATTGATTTTTGAATTAGGCATGGTGTTCATTGTAGATTCTAAGATAGCTGAACTTGTTTTTGATTTTATCATTTCTTGATTACTTTTTCTATCTTTGTCTGGTGTAACAATTTCTCTATTATTTCCGACCATGTATTCATTTGTCTGAATTTCGTTATTGTTGTATTGCAAAGAATTCATTTTTTTCATTGTATCAGTATTGTCATAATAAGCGTTGCTGTTTTTTCTTATCGTGGAACACCTACAACCTTGATCAGATTCTGTCATAGATTCCTTAACCATATCATTACCCAATGGCATGTTGGTCACCGATTCAGTGTTCCAGTTTTGCAAATGATTCTTTTTGTACTCCAAAATTCTGTCATTAGGCGAGTAATATTTTATAGGTGCCTTTAATAAATTATCAATATCTGTAACTTCTGGATTAGTTGACACTCTTCCTATGGTTTTTGTAGCCATTGCTGGTGAGGTATTTGATAAGTCTGTACTGTATATTGACTTTACGTCATTGTAGCTTTTAGCAGGTAGTTTTTCCGTCATTCCCAAAACATGTTCAGTATCTTCATTGTCAAATGTTAAATTTGGATATTCAGTGACTGTCAATGTGTCATCGATGATTTCTTCACTACTTGCTGATACATCTGCAGGAGGTGTATGTGAGATCATTCTATCTGGTGATACATTACTACACTTGCTTATCACAGACGATGATAAAATTTGGTTAGAATGTGATGCTTGCACATTTTCTTCTATTGATTTATCAATCTGAATGTTGTCAAAATTCGAACCTTGTGATGATTTCAAAGAAAAATCTTCATCACTTGGTAGTCTTTCCGTCATTCCCAAAACATGTTCAGTATCTTCATTGTCAAATGTTAAATTTGGATATTTAGTGACTGTCAATGTGTCATCGATGATTTCTTCACTACTTGCTGATACATCTGCAGGCGGTGTATGTGAGATCATTTTATCTGGTGATACATTACTACACTTGCTTATCACAGACGATGATAAAATTTGGTTAGAATGTGCTGCTTGAACATTTTGCATGGATTTATCAATCTGAATGTTGTCAAAATTCGAACCTTGTGATGATTTCAAAGAAAAATCTTCATCACTTGGTAGTCTTTCCGTCATTCCCAAAACATGTTCAGTATCTTCATTGTCAAATGTTAAATTTGGATATTCAGTGACTGTCAATGTGTCATCGATGATTTCTTCACTACTTGCTGATACATCTGCAGGAGGCGTATGTGAGATCATTCTATCTGGTGATGCATTATTACACTTGCTTATCACAGACGATGATAAAATTGGGTTAGAATGAGCTTCTTGCAAATTTTTTTGTATTGATTTATCGATCTGAATTTTGTCAAAATTCGAACCTTGTGATGATTTCGAAGGATAATCATTATCACTCGGCGCGGAATGTGCTGCTTGAACATTTTCTTCGACAGACTCATTAACTTGAGTATTGTCAACAATCTGAGATTGTACTGATTTCAATGGACTTTCATCATTTGCTTCAGTTGAAACGCGGCGATACTCTTCCTGATTGAATTCTCTTAGCATCTTATAATCTTCAGATTCTGTAGCGGTTTGAGATTCTTTCTCATCATTGATAATAATGGAATCTGCTGATGAAGAGAATACATCATCAGTACCTGGATTCGTACTGGGAACATGGTTGAATATTTTCTTATCATTTAACAATGACTCTTTAGTTATATCGTAATCAGACTCATGGACAGTTTGTCCCAAAATTGAAGATTTTTCATCATAATTATCAGTACTTGTGAGTAACACTACTTTATCATTATTGTCCAAAATTTCCTTTGAATTCAAATTCTCAGGGCCCTCGATTTGAGTTTGAATGTTGTCTGTAGTGGTCCATCTTTCTAATTCACGATTGTTCTCGGTCATTGAAATCTTTGTATTTTTATCCATTGAATGTCCCAAAATAGATGCAGAAGAATCAACTGAATCTTTTAAACTTCCTGTTGTTGATGGCACGCCTGCTTTCATTTCCTTTATAAGATTATCCAGTACTTCTCGAAGTGTAGAATCGTCAATGGACGCCGTGTTTACGTTTGCCTTCCTAAGTGCATTCTTTATAGTTTCCATAATGACGTTTTGCACAACTGGACGACTTGCTGCCTTTGAACCAAGTATTGGTGATGTGACAACATTCTTGAGAGTTTGTAGAATAATTCTGTTGACAGTTTCACTAAAGGGAATTTGAACTCTTTGTTCTGTGGGTACTGTTGGCATCAATGTTATTTGTTCCGTTACCCAATGTCCTCCTTTAAATTCATGTTCTTCCACAGTGATTGGATAATCAGTCGGAAGTGAATTTTCTATTCCTGCAATAACATCTCTTAAGATTGATTTGATGACATCGCTTTCTGATCCTAGGATTGATCTGTACTTCGTTTCATACGGACTTTTCGATAAGGTATCTTTTACCATATCCGTTAACGTGTTTTCTACATCGGGTAAAGCAAACAAAGTTTTTAACATTGGGGTACTTATAATTTCTGGTAGCAGATCTTCGGAATTACTACTTTCTATTGATTTTGAATTCTTGCTACTTCCGACCATATCGTTTTCTGTATTTGTCGCAAAATTATTAATCACGCTCTTTATTGCTGCTTTCAGATAGTTTTTATCGTCGAGCGAATAATCTTGCTCTTGTGTCGTAAACATTTTTTCGTTATTTATCACACTGCATTTTGAATTTCCTACCATTGCTGGTTCGATAACTCTATTATCAGATTCTACACTATCTTTGTTATCCTCAGAAGACTTTCCAATTACAGTAATATCTGCTGTTTCTGTATTCGGTGTGACTGGTTTTGAAGCATCATAAGAATCCGTATGATCTTTTAAAATTTTTTGATTAAGAGATTTTTCAATAATATCAGATTCTGAAGTGAATTCTATATCTTTAGGCAAATTGATTGACGTAATCAATTTTTCTCCAGGTCCATAGATTATAGATTGAATATTTTCAGTGGGAGTCAAATTGACCACATCTGAATTCTGAGTGAAGGATTTCATAATATCATGAGAATCTGTATTTTGGTCTCTGGTTCCCTCTCCAAAATATTCTCCACCAGTGTTACGTATTAAAGTTGATTCTTGATCCGTGGAAAGATCAATTGACGGATTTGAATTTACCTCCGTTGCATGAATCATGGATTTAATTTTTCCCGCGTTCCTTAAATCTAAATCTTTGCTCCCTAAAGTATATGTTTCTGCACTCTGTTCCATAGATCCTTCATCCAGGCTTTGTCCAACAAGATCCTGAAGAGGCGTAGAACTTCCCTCCTCGGCTGTCCCAGTGATAAAACATTTCCTAGAGTGTGGACTAGTTAAATCCACTGATATAGAGGGTGAATATTTTTCACCTAGATCTCTGCTAGAATCTCCTTGTCCATAAGGTGTTTCTGTATTTTCTGTATACGTCACTTCCGTCGCGGAATTCTCTGTTTCATCCAAGTTTTTCATAGAGTCTCCGATGTAGCGTATACCGCCGGGTCCATCAGTTTCAAATTCTACAGACTGCGGAATATTGCTGGTAGAATCTATAAACTTTTCCAAGGAATCCGTATATGGCACGTGACCCAAAATATCCTGTGGTTTTCTTTCAATTTGTGAATCATTTATATCAGTGAACTTGGGATTTAATCGATCATTTCCATCGTTGATAGAAAGATCGGTGGAACTTGCTGGATCATTTTTATGCATTCCATGTGCTTTGTCAAAATTATTATCAACAAATGAATATCCATTTGTTACTTCTATTATTTGAGAATGGTCGGCAGCTGTAGATTCTTTTAAATTATCTACAGATGAAAATCGTTCAGAATCCCATTCTGGTCCAGGAGGCTGATGCTCTTGTACTCCTTCAGACATTTCCCTTAACATATTATTAGAAGCTACATGCTCATTTCTTGCATCTGGACTTAATATTCTTTCAGAATTTTCCCAAATATTTCTTACTCTTGTATCATAGAAATTTGGATAATTATTGAAATTATAATTATTGTTAATATACTCGGTATTGTCAAAGTCTTGAGCAGTATAGCCTTTCCCTAATTGATGATTATTTAATTGGTCATTAAAATAATTAATATTTGTATAGTGATGTGAGGGAATGTGATCATATGAGGGTCGTGATAGTTCATCCTGTTCGTAATGATAATTGGTCATTTCTGGTGGTCGTTTTATTGTATTTTCTGGATACGTTGAATGTTCTAATAAGGCAGGTTCAATTTGTGATAACGATGGAGTTTCAGTGCCAATAATTGCAGGTGGTTGTACGCCATGTTGTATAATTTTTGGCATTTTGTTCATAGCATAATATTTAGGCTGCACGCTATGGTATCTGTTACCTGTATAAGGTTCTATATTATCAGCATAATTAGGTTCTCTTGTATCATCCGATATAAGTGGATATTTCAACTTGTTTTTATCGTCGGAAGAATAATCATTTTCATCATCTTCATAGGGTGTAGCAAGCACCTTACAGGGACTTTCAACAATATGATGTCTTGAGTCGCTATATAAATTTGGTTTTTGACCCAAAAGGTACCTTTGTGTTGTATAACCATAAGTGTTGTAAGTACCGTAAGTATCATGTGATAGAGATTGCTCATTGTATTTCATATTATTATTAGGAACTGAACTGTCTTCGTATTGATAAATATGGGAATTTTGAGAACCTGTATTATCGTAATAATCGGATGTGTCTATATTCGAATTTTTACCAATTTGATTCTGTTGTACATGATCTTCTTGTATTCTTTGCTTGGAATTATTTTCCACATTATAATTTAAAGTTTGTCCGTTAAAATTGTTTTCAGGTGAATATCCAAAATCTGTAGTAACAGCTTCGTAAGATTCGGTTGATCCTGGGAAAAATTTATTCTGAGCTGTTTGGGCTACGAGTGGTTGTTCTGAGGTATCCTTGAATTGCATTTCAGGATTTCTAAAGTCATACTGATAGTTTGGTTCTACCGTTTCTTTCTCGTTATGATCGACAGAATATCCAAAATTAGTAGTAGCAGTTTCGTAAGATTCATCGGATCCTGTGAGAATTTTATTCCGAGCTGTCTGAGCTACAAAAGGTTGTTCTGAGGTATATCTGAACTGTGTCTCAGGATTTCTAGAATCATACTGATAATTCGAGCCTACCGTCTTTTC